>CAUYPK010086077.1:0-25698 GCA_963574355.1 Loris lydekkerianus | reverse complement strand
GTCATTTGTACATAAATCATAAATACATTTATGCCATTATGGGATTCAATGTGTTGATTATTTGTACAAATTGGAGTGCTTACATCCTACTAATCAACATAGCTTTCACCTCATTTACCCAATTACAGCATTAAGACATTTGTGTTTTATACCTGATAGATCCAACTTGTACTTGCAATGTGCTCCATAGGTGTGGTCCCCCTACTAACTCTCCCTCTGTTGACCCACCCTCTCTTCCCCTCCCCCCTTCCTCCCCTTCCATCCTTCATCCTAGGCTATAGTTGTGTTTCATTTTTCATTTGCAAGTATGAGTGATTATAAATTGGTTTCATGGTAGTACTGAATACATTGGATATTTTTTTTCTATTCCTGAGATACTTTACTAAGAAGAATATTTTCCAGCTCTATCCATGTAAACATAAAAGAGGTAAAGTCTCCATTTTTTTTAATGCTGCATAGTATTCCATGGTATGCATACACCACAATCATCAGAGAAATGCAAACCAAAACTACTCTGAGATACCATGTAACTCCAGTAAGAGTAGCCCACATCATAAAATCCCCCAACTACAGATGTTGGTGTGGATGTGGAGAAAAGGGAACACTTCTGCACTACTGGTGGAAATGCAAGCTAGTACGTTCCTTTTGGAAGGAAGTTTGGAGAACACTCAGGGATCTAAATGTAGACCTGCCGTTTGATCCTGCAATTCCTCTTCTAGGTGTATATCCAAAGGACCAAAAATCATTTGACAATAAAGATATTTGCACCAAATTGTTCATTGCAGCTCAATTCATAATTGCCAAGTCATGAAGAAGCCCAAGTGCCCATGGACCCATGAATGGATCAATCAATTGTGGTATATGCACATTTTCTTTAGGGGTGATCCGCCTCGTACTCACCTCGCAGTCACCATGTGTATGTTGTTGGGTCCTACAGGGTCTTCCCTGGCCAGACTTTTATGTCCAGCTGCTTAGTGGACATCTCTACATCAATATTTTACCAATTACCTTGTAAATTTCCTCATATCATATAACTTAAAGATGACCCCCGAAAAATCATTTTTTTACTTGCAGGACAAAATGTTTTGAAACTTAGTGAATAGTTATAGAAGGACTGTAGTAATTGGGTCTTTGCCAATTTTTTATTACTTTTTCAATTATCTAGAGTCAGTGACGACAGTAGATACTGAAACAGAAAAAAGAAAAAAGTAGTACCAAAAAAAATGTAAACTCCCATGAGAAATATAACACAAAGGAATAGGTATGTAAAAAACAAAGGGCATTTGAAAAATCTTTCAAAGTCTGCATTAAAATTGCAAGCTTCACTAACAAGTTATTTATTTTTCCTTTGGATTCATGAATTCAGAATAAAAAAAAATGCCACTTTAAACATATTTAATTAGTTGAACTCATGGCTCTAGGATATTATTGACTCATAGTTTACTAGGCTTAAAAATTGATAAAATGCTTATTAATAATAGATGACCTTGCTCATTATTTAACATTCACAAGGCAACCATAGTTCTTGTCTCTGTAGACTAATAAAACCATGGTTTGAGGCAATTAACTAGGTATTTCAAGAACTTTTTCCTTGAATTGTCTAGGTAGTTTCCCTGATGCCCTTTTTGTTTTTCAATGCACACAAGGAGAAAGATAGAATATAAAGTTTTCTTTCTTTTTTAAAGTTAGTTATAGGAAAAAAGACACATCATGATTAAAGAGCACCTTCCCAGCTCATCCTGGGGACCTCTGCCTTCCTTCCCAGGTATCATATAATCTGTGTGATGGTCAGAAGTTGTAAAAAGGCTGTTGTTCTGGTCTTTTACTTTTTTTAAAATTTGTGTGTATTTTTTGAAAACAAAAGTGGATTATTTCTCCCATATCGTACCATATTTAATAAATATTCACTTTATTTATGGAAGTTCCCAGGAAAACATTCTTTAAAAAAAAAAAGAAAAGAAAAGAAAAAAGAAATACCAATGTCCTCAAACTCCCCAATGCTTTAAATTGTTGGCATTAGCATTCATTCGTAAGAGAAAAAAATGTAAACACAGCTGTGTGTAGTGGGTAGGAGACCAGGGTCCTGCCTCTAAGATTGTCCTTAATGTTTAGATTTAGACCAATAGTGATTGTTCTTTCTCCTGACTCCTTTCTCTCTCTCTGTCTTTTTTGTTTTATGGGTCTTTTTATACATACAAAACCGTCAGGATAAAGGCCAGCTGTGAAAATCCCAAGATTGGTTGTCTAAAAACTGAAATTAAGGGCAAGTTTATTTTTTCTTTCACAAGACTTTTGATTCCTTGAAGAAAACAACAGTTTTGCAAGTTGTATTTCAAACATTACTCAGCCCTGAGGAAAAGAGCTTGGAGGTGCTCAGATTTGCTGCTGATCACCTGTTGGGTATTTCACCCGTTTCACGGGCATCAGTTTCCTCAACTGTAAAATGAGAGTAGAGTTCACCTAGGTCAACACTGTGTAGTAAATAGCTGGAGCTAAAATAAATTAGAAACTATCATGGGTCTCACTTTGCTCATCGGTAAAATTAGGGGGCTGTATCAGCCTCCTTCCTCCAAGTGTGGTTTGCAAACCAGTAATAGACCAGGAACTAACTGGTTTTTGATGAATTAAGTATAGAAATTTAGAGTGTGTGTGCACAAATTTTATATAATTTGTGAGAATAATTCTTTGTCTGTTGAATCTAATAATAGAAAAACCTGGAACGTGTATTCTTGTAGATTGCCTTTTCATTATTTCATTGTGTAGTAGTTCTTTTTTTACTATATATTTAAAAATTATTGGTCTATACCAGATTGAATTAAAAAAAAAAAAAAAAAAAAGCTGGTCTTTCATCACAGTTTGTTTACTATCACTGGGCAAGTTGACCTCTACATTAATCTTTCTAGCTCTACATTTTTGTAATTCTGGGTAAACTATACACGTTTTCCCAGAGCACTGCGAAATGTATTTGCAACAGATGCAGATATTTTTTTAAGTGAAAATCACTTCACTGAATTAAAATTCCAACTATGTATCCCTTAGTATTTATTCACATTGCCACCCAGATTAGAAAGCACGTTATAGGTGCCTAAGGACAGGAATGATGTGTGTGCATTGTTGACAATCAAATTAAGCTTTCAATTTGTTTTTTAAACTTTAATCTATTTGGATTCAAAGATCTGTTTTTAATAAAAAGCAGTGGTAGACAAGATGTTAGTGACTTGTGCTGTCACTTTGTATCTTCAATTGCCTTTGTTGTATTAGAAAGGAAATAATTCAGGTCTCAACACACCACTTTCTATCGTTTAAATGCCCTGCGATGAGCAGGCAAGTGAATGCATTTTACTGTGGCCCTACTATGTGCAGGGCTCTGTTTTGCACTTGTGCTAAAGAGAACAGAGCCAGTTCCAGGTCCTGCTCTCCTCAGAGGACTGCTGATCTGTTCTAGGGGTGGGGCATGTGCACAGGAAAAGAAGGATCTCAATAGTTGGCTGCTTGTGAAAAGGTGGTGGGAAAAAACAAGACTTCAGAAGAAGTAGGCGCCATTTCTGGAGGAATAGAGAGCCCTGCAGGGGTGACACTTTAGTGAAGGAAATAATTGATTAGGAGGGGAACATGCACAGAGACTCTGCCATATGGAGACAGCAGCATCAAGTTCCTGAGATGGCAAACAGGTCTAAAATTACCTTGGCAAGTTTGGGGGCTGTCAAGCTCTGTTGCAGAAATAGAAAATGATAATGTTGAAATACTATAAAGAGAATTGATAGATGAAGGCCTGAGTACCAGGTCAAAAGTTTAAGCTCATTCTGTTCCACGAGTGACAGGAGTCCACTGAAGACTTTGACTAGGAATGACAAAGAGACGGAGCTGGAGGCATAGGAAAGATAATTTACAGTTAGACGAGAGGCTGATGGAAAATGAGGTAGATGGCAATTGCAACAATTTAGGTATCGAAGAATGAAAGCCTTTGGTTGGAATGATGATAGTGGCAACATAGGGAAAATGTGTAGAGAAAGGAAAAATTAATGTAATTTAGGGAAAGTTTGTGAAGAAGTGAAAGGGCTATAAGTCAGGCTTGACTTTCTACAGCTAGGAAAGAAATGGTCGGGAACATCATAGACTATTATGTATGAATAACAAAGAAGCACATCAAATGGAGCATTTTTTTCTTAGTTAGGGAGATTCTGAGTATTATTTTTAAAACTATACTGTCCCGAGTTAACAATGGGATGCTGCTATGATCATACACAGTTAGTGATGATGAGCCTTTGACTCCTCATTAATAGCATTACCAAAAAAAAAAAAAAAAAATGTATATTTGGAAATCAGTCACACAAACGTAATGCATGATGCCAAAAAAATGAATTGACAGAGGTAGTAAGGAGGTAGGGTTAAGCATATTGAATTTCAGGGAGATCCTCCATCTAATGTAGAGGAAGCAGATTTTAAGGCATCATTTCCCAATGATTGTGCTGCGATATATTAATTAGTCACACTAATAAAAAAATTAAGGCAAATGTTCAGAAATAGCGGATAAAATAAAATTATACTTACCTCTTTAACAGAGGACTTTTCTAATTATTTTTTTATGACTTCTAACCTCTAGAACTGTAAGATAATAAATCTGTGTTATTTTAAGCCACTAAGTGTATGGAAGTAATAGCAGTCGTGGAAAACTAACGTTGAGGAGGCTTCTCCCAGGGACAGTGCTGCCCTGCTGTCTTCTCCTGCCCTAACAGGACCGTGGAGAGATGCTCCCTGGGCTCAGGGTAATGCTCCGTTCCCCAAGCGTCTGTTAATTGCTCTGCTGCTGAACAGACAGCAAGAGAAATGAACTTAGCTCTCCCCTTTTCCTCACTCATATACCAGCTACATTATGAATTAAAAAGCATTTTAAAAACTACCTGTTAGATTTTCTTGCATGAAGTCTTCAAAGGAAGTCTGAACTGTAAATTAGTCTGAGGTTGTCTGGTTGTAAGTGTAGACAACTTGGGTCACCTGAATCCAAGAAGAAATCTAAAAAGATTAAAAAGTATTTTGGGCTCAGCACCTGTAGCTCAGCAGCTAGGGCACTGGCCACATACACCGGAGCTGGTGGGTTGGAATCCAGCCCAGGCCCGCCAAACAAGGATGACACCTACAACCAAAAAAAAGGTGGGCATTGTGGTGGGTGCCTGTAGTCCCAGCTACTTGGGAGGCTGGGGCAAAAGAATCGCTTAAGCCCAAGAGTTTGAGGTTGCTGTGAGCTGTGACACTACAGTACTCTACAGAGGGTGACATAGTGAGACTCTGTCTCAAAAAATATATATATTTTGAACTAAATGAAAATAAAAACAACCTATTAAAATGTGTGGAACATAGCAAAAGCAGGGCTTAGAGGGAAATTTATAGTTTCTAATATATATATTAGAAGAGAGATTCAAAACCAATGATCTAAACTTCAGCTTCTGGAAACAAGAAGGAGAGCAAATTAAATCTAAAGAAAGCAGAAGAAAAGACATAATAAAAATTAGAGCAAAAATCGATGAAATTGAAAACAAGAAATCAACCAAAAGAATTAACAAAACTAAAAGCTGGTATTTTGAAAAGATCAATAAAATCAATAAGCTTCTAGCTAGGCTAACTAAGAAAAAAGAAGAGGACATACATGGCTATCAGAAATTAAAGAGCACATATCACTGCAGATCACATGGACCTTGGAAGGGGCGTAGAGGCCTGTTACAGCCGAATGCCCACAAGGTTGACAATGAATGAAATGAGCCTTTCCCAGGCTCATTGCACAATCTGCACAAAACTCAAACAAGAAGAAGCTACAATCTCAGTACACTTATATCTGTTAAAGAAATTGAATCAATAATATAAAGACTTCTAAAACAAAAAGCACCTGGCCCAGATGGGTTCACAGGTGAATTCTGCTGAATATCTAAGGAAGAAATTATGCAAATTTTTTACAATCTCTTTTTTGAAAGAGAATCAAAGAGAATGCTTTCTCATTCAATGAGACCAGATTATCTGAGTACCAAAACCAGGCAAATCTATTACAAAAAAAAGAAAACTACAGAATTAATATTTCTCATAGATATCGATGCAGAAATCCTCAACAAAATATTAGCAAATTGAATCCAACAATAGATACAAAGAATTATATATATTTACACATAGAAGATACACAAGGGGCAATAAACATGTGAAAAGATCATCATATCATACATCATCAGGAAGTGTAAATTAAAACAATAAAGAGATACCAGTGCACACCTATTAGAATGGTCAAAATTCAGAACACTGAAAACACCTAATGCTGCAAGAATGTGCAGCAACAGGAACTCCCATTGGAGCTGGTGGAAATGTCAAACGATACAGCCTTCTGCTTTGGAAGACAGTCTTTCTGACATGCTCTTACCATAGGATCTAGCAGTCATGCTCATTGGTATTTATCCAAAGGAGTTGAACTCCCATGTCCAAAAAACAAATCTGCACATGGATATTTTTGGCAGCTTTATTTGCAATTGCCAAAACTTGGAAACAAACAGGATATCCATCAGTAGGTGAATAAACTATGATAATAGAAATAAAAGAATATTATTCAAGCTAAAAAGATAAGAGGTACAAGCTGTGAAGAGATACAGATGAAACTTAAAAGCATATTTAAAGCAAAAGAAGCCAATCTGAAAAGGCTGCTCACTTTATGATTTCAACTGTATGGCTTTCTAGAAAAGGCAAAACTACAGAGTCAGGGGATGTCAGGGCTGGCAAGGATGAATTCATGGAGCACAGGGTATTTTTATTTTTTAGGGCAGTAAAAATGCTCTGCATGCCACAGTTGTAGATACCTGTCATACATTTGTTCCAGCCTGTGCAACACCAAGAGTCAACTCTACACTGTGGCCTTTGGGTGGTAATGATGAGTCCCTGTGGATCAATTAGCTGTGACAAACGTGCTGTTGTGGTGGGGGGTGTTGATGCTGGGGGAGGCTGCGCACTGGGAGGGCAGGGTTCATGGGACGTCTCTACCTTTTGCTCAGTTTGGCCATGAATCTAAAATTGCTGAAAATAGCATGTGAAAGAAGTACTGATCATATTTTTTATATGAAATCATCAAGGGTGATATGAATTATAATTAGACCTATGAATAAGGAGTGGTCCAGGTTTTTCTTTCAAGCATATATAATTTGGGGGCTCTGTTTGAAAGAAAGAATAGAAATTTAGTTATGAAAGTGAGTATGTATTAGAATAATACATATTTAGTATTCATTATTATTAATAATCCACATTAATAATCCATATTTACTAAATACATATCATTTAGTTATGAAAGTGAATATGTATTAGAATAAGTGGGTTAATTACAAAAAGATTACAAACTTTAAAATGCTAATAAGTACCACTAATAACAAAAAGTGCCCCAAATTAATATATCTTCCTGGGTTAAGCAGACGGCACGCCTGTGTAATGTTTTTTATGTATTTCTGAATGCAAACCTTTATTTCATTCCTTCATATGGCTGTGATTTTGTCATATCATTTTCTGTAAAGAAAATAAGAAGAATCATGTAGTCTTTCTTCTAGCATGGCTAATCAATATTTGGGTTTTTTTCCTTCTTTTATTGAGAGTTGGGGAAAGTTTCTTCCAACTGACACAGCTTGTTATTAGCAATCCCGTGTAAATTTCTGAGATTGTTGCAAACCTCCAGTGTCTTTCATATATGAACTGAAAGACTTAGATTTTTCTATCATCCAGCTGCTAACTTCATCCTTTGCAAACATTACTTCTCCTCCACTATCTCTGTTCTTCCAATATCAGGCACCAGTGGACCTTTTTACATGTCTGTAGAACCTCTGGCTTTGCAAGTGTGTGTCTGAAGTCAGGTGTGGGAGGAGTCAGCATAGTAAGTTGTTAGGAGCATTTCTGGAAGCCTTCCTACACCAGGACAGATATCAGTGAGTTGACTCTAGAAGAGAGTAACTGTGAGTCACGTAGTTATAAAAATACCCCATTAATCCAAAACTAAGTATGTCCCGAGCTCAGTGTTCCCTTAGCAAGATCTTGCAACGCTTCCACACAGACCATCATCTCCCAATAAAGGGGGAGCATGATGGAGCCTAGGCAAGAATGGAAGAAAGAGCAGTTTTGATTGCATTCAAAATAGCCTACTTCTGCAAGTTTTAAAGCACACATGACCATGTAAGTCCTTAGCTAGGGTCTCTCCCAGGGCCTTGAAAGGAGCCCATGCCACAGTTGGGCCCTCAAGCTTTATCAGCTTCTCCGTAAAAATGTCTGTGGTGGGACAAGCCTCCATACACAGGCATGATTCTATCTATGATTCTAAGCACGGGAAACCCATGATTCTGGAATTCCAAATACAGAAGTAACCGAGAAGCACGGGTCATATCCTATGGTCCAGATGTTTATTTCTGTGGGATACTCTTCCCGACCTGGGAAGCCCCAGCGTCACACCAGGGTAAAGCTTTCAGGCCTGGTTCTGTTTGAAGCTTTCTTATGTGCTATAGATGCCATTAAAGTCAGTGTCTGCAGTTTTTTCATTTGCTGTGATGGTAGCCATGATTTAATCTAAAATAGATCATTTTGCACATTCCTACTAATTTGTCATCTAGATGAACTTAAGCTTCCAAACTTTTTTACAACTGACAGAAAAATAGAGGAATAATGTTACACAGAATGGAAAAGAAAATGTTGAGTCAGATTTCCATTGAAACCAGAAGGAATGGAGCAGTGCTATCTGTAGTCATGGGTGGAAAGGCTCACGGGATAGATGAGGCACTCGCTGGCTGGGACTTTATAAACATCACCACTGGTTCCTGCATTTCACCTAAGGAAGATGAGACTCAGAGAAAGAAAATATTTTACCATTGCTGAATAGGTGTTTTCGCTTTGGTTGACAATGCTTTATTCAGTATTTTTAAGTGTTCTTATATTTAACTGTTGATAGTATGCATAAACAAGTCACTACTATAATTTACTTGGATTTTTATTCCCAGAAGATAGAATTTCAAAAATTCAATGTTCCCTTAGACTAAGCCTTTGACTTGCTTGTTTTCTGTAGTAGAGGGCGATGTGGAGCAGAGAGATGTGGCAGGAACTTCTGTCAGTCTCAGGTTAGGGAATTCTGGAAAATGTAAGATGAAAGCCAGATATAAATTGATCACTCAGAAGTTGCTCATACAGACCATGCGTAGTGACTTCAGTGCAAAGCAGATGGGTTCTTCGTATCAAGTGCACACCTCTTCCCCTTTAGTTTGCTCAGATCAAAGTAGAACATTCTGAAATTTAGTTTATGGGAAGCCAGTTTGGAAGCCTGTTTTAAATATGGCTGTGTGATGCCATGGAGAATTGAGAACTTACTCTGTGTTGGTAAACTTGTGGATGAGCGTGGAGTGGCTCCAGTTGGGAACCTCTTCAGTCTAAGCCTCCCTGCCTGCCAGCTGTGTTCACTGCAGTCACAGGGGGTGTCCTCCCCTGAGCAGGGGCTGTGCTGCTCATTTGTGACCTTAAACATCCTGCTTTTTATGTTTGCCACAGTCTGCATTTGGCAGCTCCTTTCAAATCCTGCCTCTCATGGACTGTTTAAATGCTAACAGTTCCTTAAAGTCATTCTCAATTTTTTCCATTGACATCGATCAATAAATCCCCCTTTCCCCTTCACTCTTCTTCTCTTAGTATTCTTGCAAAGACTTATTCTTATATTCTGCATTGTTTTATAAATTGCTGTACTTCTCCTGGCTGGCCTTGTAAGATACATGATGGAAGAGATGGTTTCTGTGCTTCCTGGTGTTATCCTTGGTGCTTTGTATAAATATGAGATGTTTTGTTTGTTGCATTGATTCATTGATTCCACAAATATTTGTCAAGGACATACTATTTGCCAGGCATTAAATTCTAAGCACAGGAAACATAGAAGTGGTCCAAAGTGATAAAAATTTCTGCCTAATGAAACTTACATTAATTAATTTGAATTATATTTGCATGTCCTTCTTAAATCTCTTGTGTACTCTGCAATTTATAAAAAAATAGCATTCTTCACTGTTGTTAATTCTTGCTAATTAGCATTAATAGGTATTGTGTTACAAGGTTCATATTCACAAGTTGAACAAAAGATTTTTGTAGAAGTCTATAGATCAGAAGCCTGGCTAATCTATAGGATTGCATGTAGCTTAGTTACTTTGGAGTCTTAATACTTCTTCTGACTACTCTTCACTCTCAACCCTCTTACCTGTGTTAATTTTTCATCCCTTTGTTATTCTGTTATGGGGTAACACGTTTATTATCTGTGCCTGACAATACAGGTTCAGCTTTCTGCCAGTGGGAGCTTTGATTTGGTCAAGACAACATTCCCAGTACCCAATACTCTGCCTAAAAAGAGGTGCTCATTTATTGCTTTTTTAATGATTAAAAAATGAATTAACAATATCTTCTTTGTTTCTGGGGGAGTTATATAACCTTAGTATAGGTGATTTCCCCTGTGTAATTAATTTTTCAAATTGCCACTCCTATAAATGTCAATGCGAGCTAAATGTTCTGACTGAAAAGTATCCTCTTGCAATTATAGGTCCCATTCTTAATTTTTCAAATCGCGTCTTTGGCTTAATCTTCCTAATTCTGCTTCATATTTTCTTCAACTAGTTGAATTAGTCAGGAAATATGTGGTATAATACATGGATCTTTGCATTGATAATTTTATGAAATGGCAGTCAGCATACAAATGGCAAAATTGTTTGCAAAAGATTGGCTGAATATTCTTATTTGAGGTGGGGTTTTACCTATAAATTCCTTTGTATGAAGACCTGAAATTTACAGATGGACATTTTCATAGCAAACAATATAGATTATTAGCTACTTATTGGAACAGGTATAGATGTAGTAATAGCAGATGTTTAAATGTCTGAGCTATTTTACTGTGACCACCATGCTTAATTTTATAGCTCCCACTTAATTATGAATTCTACATTTTAGAAAGCCATCCATTCTTACTAGAACTCCTAAAATGGATAGGATGAACATACGTCTAAGTTTTTCTCCTTCTTCGTCTTCTTAAGAGTTCCTTCACTTTTTTCCAGATTAAATTTCTCTCCATGGAACATTGTTTAAGCAATCCAGAACCTAAAATGGTACGCAGTGGGCTTTAACTGTGCACAGAAAATTAATGCCCAGATCATACAGAGTGGATTTGTTACTAATGCTATTAAGGTTTAGAATTTTAGTTTCTCCTGAATGGTAATTTTAAGAATTGGAGAAAGGTAGGAAATAAACTCTGAGTCTATTAGGACTAATACTGTTTGTATAGTTACAGTCAGTATTGTTGTATTAAAAAATACCTAAAATTCTTGTACTTTTAGATAATAACCACTGTGGGAACATTTTCTTCCTGTGGAATTTCACACAATAAACCAAAGCTATGTTTCTTGGGTTGAAACTGTTTGCACTAGAGCCAAAAAAATAAAAAATAAAAATCATTTTTGGTAACATACATAATGGTTAAAGAGAGTTTATACCTTCTATTCCAGTTGCTTTCACATTATTTTATCCTGAGATTTTAGTTATTCTTGCATGCTTTCCTAAGACTCTCATAATCTCCCTACCATTAAGAAGGGGGACCAGAAGGCAAGTAGAACCCAGGATGAGCCTTTCAGATGCTGCCCTCCCCAAGCCATGCTCAGAACTCTGGGACCTCACCGCTCTGAAGTGTAGACAGCAGCAGGTAAGGGGCTTGTGTACCAACCCCCCTGGCATGGAAGGTCAGGGCTACATGTCCCCACCCATCAAACCCACAGCCCAGACAGACGAGGGTTTTGTGAGCAGTCCTGTACTCCCAGGTATTCTGGCTCAGCCTGCTCTCTAGTTTCAGCATGCCTGGTGAGTCTCCTTGCCAGTGCTGGTACATCTAGCTTGGAAGTACCTGTCATGGGCATTGTAGTGGCAAATATTTTGAAGAGATCAATTTTTTTTTCTTTTTCTTTCTTTTTTTTTTTTTTTTGAGTCAGAGTCTCACTCTCTCACCTTGGGTAGAGTGCCGTGGCATCACAGCTCACAGCAAACTCAAACTCTTGGGCTCAAGGGATCCTCCTGCCTCAGCCTCCCAAGTAGCTGGAACTACAGGCACCAATCATGATGCCCTGCTGATTTTTCTATTTTTAGTAGAAATCGGGTCTCACTCTTACTCAAACTGGTCTTGAACTCCTGAGCTCAAACAATCCACCCACCTCAGCCTCCCAGAGTGCTAGGATTACAGTTGTGAGCCACAGTGCCTGGCTGGATAACATTTATTTAAATGAATAAATGCTTTAAAAACATAGTTGACTGCAAAATCACAATCATTTGCAAAGCCATTTACTAATTCAGTCACATGCATTCATTTTATTCCCCCAGACTGGGCTAAGTTTGTGTGCATAGTGGACAACGTAGACATGTTTGTATTAATTAAATTAATGCTGATGGTAATAATGATAGCACTAATGATAGCATTCATAATAACCTTTTATGAAACTTACTATTCAAGAGGAACTGGACTTAGCATTAGAAATATGCTCTCTCAACTGAGCCCTGATGAACGCCTCATACCATTTTCCATTTTATAAGCGAAAACACTGAGGCATTCAGGGGTTGAGTTACTTGCCACAGATCACGCAGCTAGGAAGTCTGGTTCTAGAGTTCCTTACTCTAATAGTAGTGACTTTTGTGATATGGGGAAAGTGGAGTTTTATTCTCACTGAAGTTCACAAGATATCATCTTTCCCATGGAATTTTAGTGTACCTTGACTTATGTACGCATTTACTAGTCTGCTGTGATAAATTATTACCAATCTAGCAGCTTGGAACAGCACTTGTTTATCATCTCACAATTTGGTGGCTCAGGAGTCTAGGCACAGTTTGTCTAAGTCCTCAGTTCAGATGCAGAACCAGGTGTCAGCAGGGGCTATAGTATCCTCTAAGGTTTGGGGTATTCTTCTAAGCTCACTGCTCCTTGGAAGAATTTAGTTCTTTTGTTTATAGAATCGAGGTCCTAGGCTCCCTGAGTCTCCCAGCATCCACATCCTCATCACTTTCTCTGTAACTTAGAAGTTTACGTCTTTAAAACCAGGAGAAGACTGTCCCTGCTGCTTCCCCACTGTGTGTATAGAGAGGCTTCCTCCAAAGGCTCCCTGATTTGGTCTTTTGGAGGAAACTCCATTTTGATGAGCTCAAAGTCAAGTGATTAGCAACATTAAGCACATCACTTTTTTCTTACATTTGCCATATTTTGTCTCTGATAATGGCAGTGGTGTTCTCATCCCCTCATCTTCACAGTACTGCCCACATTTGGAAGACAGTATTGTACAAGGGCTTGGGACAGTGGGGGCATGTTAGAATTCTGAAGATTTCCCTTATCTCTGTTGCTCCAGACCTCAGGTTTGTGAAAGGCCTGTAACTACCAGTCTGTTTCTCCCGCTCACACCTGGCACAGCCAGGCAGTCCATGCTTACTGCACGGCGGAGTGAGTGTGGCTTTTTGTTTTTATTTTTTATTTTTATTAAATCATAGCTGTGTACATAAATGCATTTATGGGGACCAAAAATCACTTTACAACAAAGATATTTGCACCAGATATTTATTACAGCCCAATTCATAATTGCTAACTCATGGACTGGGTCTGTGTTGATGCAATTTTTCTCAACAGTGCAAAGCCCAATAGAACTTGAGACTGGGAAGGTGGTGGAAGGAGAATCCCTGAGTACAGTCTACACCTGGCTGGATCTTTCCTGACTTTCTAAATTCACGTCATTCTCTCTAGCAGCTACTTAGTGCCTGCCATATTGCTCTCCTCTCGGTCCCTGAATACTTTAAGCTCTTCACTGCCTTCAAGGACTTAGCATGTGCTTTGCTCCATTCTCTGCCCAGAGGCCTCATACCTTTAATTCTTCTCATTCAAGTTTATGCTTCAGTGCAGTTTCCCTATCAAGCTCTTGCATTACTCCCCCCATTTTATTTTTCTCTCTGTACCACTCTGTGTTTATTTCTTATCATAGACCACATTTTGTAATTTTATATTTAATTTTTTAAATTTTTTTCTTCACTAGAAAGCAAACTTCATATATACATACACATATATCCAAAGACAGGTACATTGTACGTTCTCAATCAATATTTTTTGAATGAGGAAAATAATTAATGAATGGAGAGCTAAAGAGGTTAATGAACAGAAGGTTTACTAAAATAAAAATGTAAGTGGACTAATTAATACATATAGAGCACCTATAATAGTGCCTGGTACTTACTAAGCCCTCAATATATCTAGTTATTGTTATTGTATTAATAATATGTAATATTAAATTAATAGTAATATCACCCAAACTAATAGTCAAATTTAAAGAGTAAGGAAACATCAATTTCTGCTTTTTAAATTAACTAAGATTTAAAAAAAATAAGATGGTCAACATTTTGATGAGTACTTTTACAGTAATGTAATTTGACCAAAAGTGATTTGACCCAAAGTAATTAGGATGAAAGTAGGTTAGTTGGTATAACAAGTAATCAGAATGATTTGTTCAAAAACAAATACTGTCAGGTACTGATTGTTGAGATATTGGTATTTGAACTATTGTGATAATGTCTTTAAATATTTTATTTTAGGTTAAGCTTTTTTTCTTAGTTTTTGTTTACTTTTCAAATATTTTTCTTTGCTTTTACTTTATACCCCCAGCAGTTAATCCTTTACTTCTATGTTTGTGGCAAGGAAAATGAATCTAAATGTACAGTAGGGGACTTGTTGAGATATGTTAACTCGGTAACTCAGTAACAATAGGGGATTTATTGGGAAAAAATAAAAAAACAATATTTAGGGCATATAAAGAGCTGAAAAACATCCCTGTCATGTAACAAAATTACCAAGACTAGAAAAATCAATGAGTGGCAGTAGACACTTTCAGCAAAATTGCTGTTTTTACCAGATGATTCCATTGACCAGTTTGCTCTTGGCCACATTGTCTAGACCTTTATAATTTCACTGTGAAAGAAAAAAATTAGAAGGCTAGTCAAAGACTTATGTGAAAGGTATTCATCAAAAGTTAGCAATGATGCAGGAAAACCCCCCATAAAACAAAATGCCCAACAGTAGTGGGTGGTCCACCGTGTGTGTGTGTGTGTGTGAGTGTGTAGAGACAAGCAGGAGCACTGCTGCTTTCTCCTACAGGGTGCTGGGGATTGGCACTCATTAGGACAGTTACTTAGAGCAATTTGGTTGAGCAACATAGTATAATAAGATTGAGAATTTGAGTGCATTTCCTGAAAAACCACTAAATCATAAAGTGTTTTGAAAATAGTTCCCCCAAAGAAATGTAAAAATATTTATGACAGCTCTGACACATGACGCTTGTCAGCATGGTGGTAAAAACAGCAGCATTCAGGAATCAATGGGGGAAAGGAGCAGTGGCCAAACTCTTTTGCTACACTTAGACATGGCAATGTGGTAGGCACATTCCTTTTCATGGGAAGATGTTTTTAAGTCACATGGCTTCCATGTGGCAGTGATTTCATCTTCTAATTAAGATCACATTTATGAATAAAAGCAGAGGAAGGAAGCCAGCTTGACAAGGGTATTATACCAAAGGCCAGGGTGAGTGGCAAGTCTTTGTTTTGTGGTCATTACTGGGGTGGTGTGTGAGACTCATTAAGGGTTTCGTTCTGACATATTGATAGGAAAAGAGAGACGAGATTCTCCCATACTTAGTAGCATCCCTGTTGTTGCAGGTAAGCCATAATCTACCCCTAACTGCTTATGAAGATTTATATTACTTGCCTTCTAGAAGCTTTGCCTACATGGTATGTGAACCTTACAATTTTAAGCCATTAAGCTTTTCAATTATAGGCTAAACTCTTTAAAGGAAGGTGTTCTAAATACTTTCAACAGAGAATTATGAAATGGGAAGAAAGAAGAAAGATGAAAAGATTTTAGTATCTCTGCAGGTATTATTATTATTATTTTTTTTATTTTTTTGAGACAGAGTCTCACTATGTCTTCCTGGTTAGAGTGCCGTAGCATCACAGCTCACAGCAAACTCTTGGGCTTAAGCAATTCACTTGCCTCAGCCTCCCAAGTAGCTGAGACTACCGGCACCCACCACAACCCCCGGCTATTTTTTGGTTGTAGTTGTCATTGTTGTTTGGCAGGCCTGGGCTGGATTCAAACCTACCAGCTCTGATGTATGTGGCTGGCGCTCTAGCTGCTGAGATACAGGCACCGAGTCCTCTGCAGGTATTATTAATGAGAACCAAAGCAGAGAAAAGGAAAAAAAAAAAAAAACAATTACATTAGTTCTGTCCATTCTGTCCATGCTGAAACAGATTTACAGAGGGATTTTTTTTTTTTTTTTTTAAGGTTTGTCATGGACCAATTTATCTTAATCCTGTGGAAATAGGGACATTGATAACTTAAGTTTTAACTAGAAAAGAATGATTTAATGAAATTTTTGTTCCATTTTTAGGCTATCTTACTAGTGTTATACTATATATAAAAACAAACAGAACAGGACACAGGAAAAATGTGCCTACTGTCAATAATTCTTTACGGTTAAAAATCATCAGAGTGTGTAATAGAAAAACTAAACCCAGGTTTGCTCAAACTACATTCAAGGCTGACATTATCATCTTCAAGTTAAATGAACATAATCAACACTTGCTATTTCAACAGAGTCACCACAGGAGAGCAAAATTGAAAAAAAAAACAAAAAACACCTATTTGCTTTTCAAAAGTCTGTGTGTATATGTGGACAGACCCCTACACACACACTTCATGGGAACAGCTTCTAAGTGGAGTTTTATCTCACTATAGATTAATTAGAATAATGTACATTGCATTTAGGGGGATATGGAGTCATTGATTATTTGAGAAATATTACATTGAAACTCTCAATGATCCAATAGTCAATATGAAAAGAATACTAGAAATGGAATCCTATTTGTTGTAGATGTTGTGAAAAACACCTCCCAAATGAATTTAAAATTTTCTCTTAGCCCTTTTCACAGTGTACGAGAATAGAATATATTTGTGGCTTTATAAAGTCTCTCCTCTGTTTCTGTTTTAAAATTTTTAATAGATAAATGAATATAGAACACTCTATGTGTTTGTGCGTGTACACACATTGCATGTCTGTGTCCGTGTAATTGCACTTTCAGAGAGGTGGGTTACTGTTTGGGGATTAGATTGAGAAGCTAGAGGCAGGAAGGATAGAAGAAAAAGGGCCAGGCAGGACAGCAGATTGATGACTAAGGTTGAGGGCAAGAAGAGAGCGAGTTAACCAGAGCCCCCCATCCCCAAACTTCCTCTCTCCAGCTACATTCTCACTCCCCTACACCACTAGTCTGAAAAATTAGAGTTTCAGGACTAGAAATAGACTTAAACATGAGTGAGTCCCCTTATAGGGTTTCCAGATGAGTGAACCAAACCCAGAAGAAGAAAAGTGCTTTGCTAGTCAGCATGAAAAGCAATGCCAGCATCAAAGACTCCTGGTTTCCAGTTAACGGTTATTTTGGGGGCCACATTCTAGGAGAATACTAAGAAAAATTAAATCAAGAACCATTTTGCAATTAATCTCTTCACTGTAGGAAGGGATACCGCACCTGTCACCGAGGCAGAGGTTGAGAAAGTTGCTTAAACAAACAGGGATCCTTTGTTTGAAAGGGAGCAAAATGTTACCCAAGCAGAGGAATCATCCAACACATGTTACGTGAGGTTCACCCTTGACCTTTTCAGAGGTAATTGTAGAAGTCTTCATCCAACAAAAGCAATCCCTTTCCAGATGGTGCCTTCCACCTCTAATGATCTTGGACAATCAAATCCCATGTCTCTGATGTGCTGCTGCCCTTCTTTTATGTATGTCTCATGCTCTTCAGATTGACTGTGAATCATTGGCCTCAGGCAGCCCTTGATGTCACAGGTCTTTCTGCTTTCATTTATGTATGCACTGGGGAATTTGCTTTTCCAGTCTTTGAAGCTGTATTAATGCAGTTTGACCTTCTAAGCCATGCAAAACTCTTCCAGACCATTTTAAACCCCAAAGCTTCAATAGGAGACACTCACAGAAAAGGCAAAAATCTTCTGATAGCTTTATTTATAATTCTCTATTCCAAAATTTATTGTATAGACATACTTTTTGACCTTACCAAATTCAACTATTCTAAAGAGAGGCATTTTGCTACATGTAGGTAAGGATGTTAATGAACACCATATGTATACTGTCAATAGATGTATTATTATACATGGGATTTTCTATTATGAAACATCATTCATTGAATATTTATTGAACACTTACGATGAGACAGACACAGTTGGTTAGCCCTGGGGATTAAGCAGTGAAAAAAGCAGAAATGTTCATCTCCTCATGGAGCTTACATAATTATTATCTGCAAAATTACACCTCATTCAAGAATAGCAAATACTTCTGGTCTCTCAATTCTCTTTTGGTCTACTTACAAATGTTTGTTTTTAACCAATGTAGGCTTTTTATTAAAATATAACATGAACACAGAGAAGTAAACAAATTACGTGGACAGCTCAGAAACTTTTTACCACGTGAACACATCCATGAAACCTGAAGCCAGGTCAAGAAACGGAACATTAACAGCTCCCAGAAGAACCTCTTTTTAAACTTTTTCCAGTTGTTAACCTTCCCATTGTAACTGCTTTTCTGACTTCTGACACCATAGATTAGTTTTGCCTTGTTCGGGACTTTATAGAAATGGAGTCATATGATGTATGGTCTGTGTCTGCCTTCATTTGCTCAATATAGGTATTACATTCAACTGAGTTGTAGGGTGTAGTTGAACTCATTCATTCTCCCTGCTGTATGGTATTCTTCTCTGTAAGTATATTTTAATTCATTTATCCATTCTATTGTTAAAGACATTTGGGCTATTTCCAGTGTGGGCTATTATCGACCGTTCACGATTAAGATCCTTGTACATGTGTTTAGGTGAACATTTCTATTGGATATACATCTGTCAGTTGGAATATTGATTGGGTCATAGGTTATGGATATATTCATCCATACTACATATGGCCAAAAAAGGTCTCCACAGTGTTTGCACAAAGGGATAGTCCCACCAGCAGCATATGAAAATTCTAGTTACTCCACAACCAAGCTTAATGTCATGTGCTTTTTCATTTTCATGTGCATTTTTAAGTTAAAAAAAGTAGAATAGAACCACTCGGTCTTCGTGATAAATAGTGAGACATCATAAAGTTAATAGCAACAATCCTAATCCCTTGGATTTTAGTCTATGCCAACAATTCAAGATGGTATTATATTGAATTACAAACTCTGCTTAACTTATGATGGGATCAAAGCCACTGTTTACAATGGAAAATCCTGCAAAACTTTGCCTTTCTTACATTTGGTGTTGTGGTTTTTTCAAGCCAGCCATGGCAGACTACCTTTTTGGTTTTTTTTATAAGAAAAAACAAAAATATGTAGAGGACACTTTTTTGAATTTCAAAATCGAAATGGCTTTCTTGAGTCCTGGGGAAGAAACATGTATTTGGATGTGAGATTATCTGCCATATCAAATGGAAGACTGGAAGTAAGAAAGTAGGAGCAACTATTGGCCAGGAAAAACATAACATTACACCATATTTGAAAAATGCCCATAGATGCAGCGGTTCTGAACCTGTGGGTCGCCACCCCTTTGGGGGTCGAAAGACCCTTTCACAGGGGTCGCCTAAATACATCCTGCATATCAGATATTTACATTATGATTCATAACAGTAGCAAAGTTACAGTTATGAAGTAGCAACAAAAATAATGTTATGGTTGGGGGTCACCACAAGATGAGGAACTGTATTAAAGAGTTGTGGCATTAGGAAGGTTGAGAACCACTGCCATAGGGAGACAGCCAAGGTCTGAAATTAGCTTGTTAACCATATTATAAAGCTAGGAGAGCAACCCCACACTTAACAGGGGCTGAACCAGTCCTCCCTGGCCTTAATGACACTTCCCTAGGAAGAACTATAAATATAATGGATCCAGGCCCAGGCCTATTACAAAGGGCCCTACTCAAGTAAAGAAGAGCCGCCTTATTAGAAAAATATTAATTCTTTTTTTCTTTTCAGTCTAAAGTTTACACCCGCACCCCAACTCTGTATCTGGATTTTAAATTGGACGAGGGCGCGAAACATATTCAGCCGATTCCCAGAGGTATGATGGGTTCTGGGATTTAGTAATCATGTCAGGAAAAAAAAAAAAAAAAAAAACAAGGAGCTGCTTTCTCTAGAATATTCTTGTTTCTGAACCTTAGCACAAAGCCCTATGAACTTTGTTTATGTTTAATTTTGTTTCAATTAACAAATACAGCTGGGGCCTTTCAAGTTAAGAAAATCAGGAGGAATTCATAGAATGTTAGGGTCAGCCCCTCTGGGCCACATCCCTCCATTTAAGGTGTGGACACTAAGGCCTGACAGATTAGTCATTTGCTTAAGGCCTCAGAAAGACTTACTGGCCAAATTAAGGTGAATAAAATACACCTGTCTCCTGACTTCCCAGGTCCTATTGACTCACTGAGTTCCTGGAGGCAAATTCAGACGTGTGTTACTCAAAAGGAAGTGCATCTCTGATTGAGACACAGGTTTTGCTCGATATAGGTATTGTTATGAAAGCATTGCCTTTAAGGTGGTGTTTGAACCTAAACAATAATTACAAAATTCCAAAGTATTTAATGTCAAATTTATTTATTTAAAATTGTTGGGGATTCATTGAGGGTACAATAAGCCAGGTTACACTGATTGCATTTGTTAGGTAAAGTCCCTCTAGCAATCATGTCTTGCCCCCAGAATCAAATTTATTTTTTCAAATGGCTGTTCCCAAGGTGATTAGGCACCAACTTTGAGCCCATCATTTTGTTCTTTTTTTTTTTTGAGACAGAGTTTCACTCTATGTCACCCTTGGTAGAGTGCTGTGACATCACAGCTCACAGCAAACTCAAACTCTTGGGCGTAAGCGATTCTCTTGCCTCAGCCTCCCAAGTAGCTGGGACTTCAGATGCCACCACAACAACCAGCTATTTTTTGCTTGTAGTTGTCATTGTTGTTTAGCAGACCTGGGCTAGGTTCGAACCTGCCAGCTCTGGTGTATGTGGCTGGTGCCCTAACTGCTAAGCTACAGGCATCGAGCCATCATTCTGGCTATTAGATTTTAAAAATAAATTTTATCTTTTATTGATGCATAGATGTTCATATTTTCAGGGTACATATGATAATTTAATACAGTCATACAATTTGTGAAGATCAAATCAGTAGTTAGGATATTCAATGCCTTAAATATTTGTGCTTTTTTTCTTTATGCTAGAAACATCTGAATTATTCTCTTTGACCTATTTTGAAATATACAATAGATTATTGTAAACTATTGTCACCATACTAATCTATCAAACACTAGGTCTTATTTTATAAAGCTGTGTACTTGTACTCATTAATCAATCTCTCTTTATCTCCCCCTTCCTTCCCAGCCTCTAGTAACCCCCATTCTATTCTCTATCAGCCTGAGTTCAATTGTTTTAATTTTTAATTCCCATATACAAATAAGAACATATGATATTTGTCTTTCTGTGACTGATTTATCACTTCACAGAATGACCTCCAGTTCTCCACATTGCTGCAAATGACAGGCAGGATTTCATTCTTTTTATGGCTAAATAATATTCCACTGTGTATATATATCGCATTTTCTTTATCCATTCATCTATTGATGGGTACTCAGGTTGATTTCATACCTTGGCTACTGTGAATAGTGTTGGAGTAAACGTGGTAGTACAGATATCTCTTCAATAGATTGTTTTCCTTTCTTTTGAGTCTATATGCAGTAGTATAGTTTCTGGATCATATGGTAGTTCTAGTTTTAGTTTCTTTGAAGAATGTCCTTGCTGTTTTGCATATTAGCTGCACTAATTTACATTCTCACCAATAGTATACGAAGGTTCACCTTTCTCCACGTCCTCACCAGGGTCTGTTACTCCTTTTTTAATAAAAGCCATTTTAACTGGAACAAGATCATATTGTGGTTTTGATTTCCATTTCTCTGATGACTAATATGTGGAGCATTTTTTCATATACCCATTGGCCATTTGTATATCTTCTTTTACTGTTCAGATCTTTTGCCTATTTTAAAATCAGACATTTTTTTTTTTTTTTTTGCTATTGTTTGTGTTCCTTCTATATTCCAGTTGTTAACCTCTTCTCAGATGGATAGTTTTCAGATATTTTCTCCCATTCTGTGGGTTTTCTCTTCACTTTATTGATTATTTCCTTAGCTATTCAGAAGCTTTTTAGGTTGATATAATCAAATTTGTCTCTTTGTTTTGGTTGCCTGTGTTTTGGAGGTCTTACACAAAAATTCTTTGCCCAAACCAATGTCTTAGACTGCTTCCTCAGAGTTTTCTTTTCATAGTTTTAGGTTTTAGATTTAAGTCTTTTAATCCATTCTGATTTGATTTTTTTTACATGGTGAGAGATGGGATTCTAATTTCATTCTTCTACACATGATTATTCAGTTTTCCCAGCACCATTTATTGAAAGGGGGCATCCTTTGCCCATTGTATATTATTGACATCTTTGTTGAAAATGAGATGGCTATAAATGCATGGATTTATTTCTGGTTCTCCATTCTGTTCCATTGGTCTCTGTGTTTGTTTTTATGCCAGTACCATGCTGTTTTGGTTACTACAGCTCTGTAGTACATTTTGAAGTCAGGTAATGTGATGCCTCCAGTTTTATTCTTTTTGCTTAGAATTGCTTTGGCTATTCAGGGTTATATTCTCTTTCCCTATAAATTTTAGGATTGCTTTTACAATTTCTTTGAAGAATGTTATTGGTATTTTGATAGGGATTGCATTGAATCTATAAATTGCTTTGGATAATATTGTTGTTTTAACAACATTAATTCTTCCAATCCATGAGCATGGACTATCCTTCCATTTTTTGTGTCCTCTTTAATTTCTTTCATCACTGTTTTATAATTTTTCTTGTATAAAACTTTCACTTCTTTAGTTAAGTCCTAGTTATTTTACATTCTCCGTAGCGATTGTAAATGTGGTTGCTTTCTTCATTTCTTCTTCAGATTGTTTGCTGTTAGTGTATATAAATGCTACTGATTTTTGTGTGTTTATTTTGTATCCTGAAACTCTACTGAATTCATTTATTAGTACTAATGGTTTTTGGTGGAATCTTTAGGTTTCTTCTTTATTTATTTTTTATTATTTTTTTGGACAGAATTTCATTATGTTGCCCTCGGTAGAGTGCCATGGCATCACAGCTCACAGCAACCTCAAACTCTTGGGTTTAAGTAAATTCTTTTGCCTCACCCTCCCGAGTAGCTGGGAATACAGGCGCCTGCCACATTGCCGGGCTATTTTTGGTTGCAATTGGTCATTGTTATTTTTGGTTTGGTTGGTCATTGTTTAGCAGGCACAGGCCGGGCTCGAACCCACCAACCTTGGTGTACGTGGCCCACGCCCTACTCATTGAGCTATGGGTGCCGAGCCTTTAGGTTTTTTCAAAGTATTATGATCAAGCAGTCTGCAAACAAGGCTAATTTGATTTCTTCCTTTCTAATTTATATGCCTTTTATTTATTTTCTTCCTCTTGTCTAATTGCTCTAGGCAGGTTTTCCAGGATTGTGCTGAAGAAAATCGGTGAAAGTGGGCATCCTTGTTCTGTTTCTGATCTTAGAGGAAAGGCTTTCAGTTTTTCCCCATTCGTGGTAAAATGTTACCTGTGGGTTTGTCATATATGGCTATTATTTTAAGATATCTTCCTTTTATACTCAGCTTTTTGAGTGTTTTTATCATAAAGAGATGTTGAATTTTATTAAATGGGTTTTCAGCATCTATTGAAATGATCATATGGTTTCTGTTCTTGATTCTGTTAATATGATGTATCACATTCATTGATTTGCATATGTTGAACTATCCTTGCATCCCTGTCTGGTTTTGGTATCAGGGTAATGTTATCCTCATTGAATGAGTATGAAAGTGTTTCTCTCAATTTCAAGTGTAGAACAATTGAGTAGAATTGGTATGGGTTCATCTTTATATAGTTGGTAGAATACAGCAGTAAATTTGTAATCGGGTCCTAGTCTATTCTTTCATGGGAGATCTTTTATTATGGCTTTGATGTGGTTACTTGTTGTTGATTTACTGAAGTTTTCTGCTTCTTCATGGTTCAGTCTTGGTAAATCATATGTGCCCAGAAATGTATCCATTCATTCTAGGTTTTCCAATTTGTTACCATATAGCTGTTCATAATAATCTTTAATGATTGTTTGTATTTCTGTGGTCTCAGTTATGTCTCCTTTTTATTTATGATTTTATTTATTTGGGTCTTCTCTCTTTTTTTCTTAGGCTAGCTAAAATTTTTTTCAGTTTTGATTATCTTTAAAGAAAACCAAGCTTGATTTTTTGATCTTCTGTATTGATTTTTGTCTCAATTTCATCTATTTCTCCTTTGGTCTTCATTATGTCCTTCCTTTTACTTACTGGGGGTTTATTATGGCTATTTCTAAGTATAGAAAAAATTTCGATTCATTCATTTAAATATATGCCTACACTATGTGTCATTTTTAGAACAATGAGAGTGCATGTGCTTTAACTTTACAAAGCAGTGCTTTTTTCTTTTATTCTTGACTTTGCTTCCTTACAATCCCTTTTCCTCCTATATATTCAAGATCTAGGCTATATCTCAGATCTATTCTTGAATTATATCTTGCTGTATTTTCTCCACACTTATTTTTCTATACTGACATATATGTGCATTCAAATATACACATACATAAGGTTATTTTATCATCATATTACTAGAATGGAATCATATTATAAATTCTTTCTGCATCTTATTTATTTGACTAAACAATGCCTTATTGAAATCCTTCCCAATCTTGCATGGCTCCCTTTAACAGTGATATTTTATATATTGCTGGATTTACTATGATATATTTAGACATTTCCTATTTGTTTTTAAAAACATTTTTTGGAGGGAGGGATACAAAATCAGGTAGCTTATATGCACATTTAGCATTGAGTCTCTGTAAGCCTACTTAAAACAAGTCTGTTATGAATGTAGTTATGAAGCAAAAGAACTTGTCTTTTCCAAGACACCATACCATTTCCAGGTATAGTGTGTTCTCTCTTCCTCCTGTATCCTCCCTCCTCTCTCTCTGTCTCTATGCCTCTGTCTCTCTCTCTCTCTTTTTTTTTTTTTGCAGTTTTTTGGCCGGGGCTGGTTTTGAACTTGCCACCTCCTGCATATGGGGCCGGCGCCCTACTCCTTTGAGCCACAGGTACAGCGCTCTTTCTCTCTCTCTCTCTCTCTCTCTCTCTCTCTCTCACACACACACACACACACACACACACACACACACTCACAATCATCTATACTTCCATTGCATTAGGTGACAAATCCAAAGTTTAAGTTTCCCTGTCTAATGCCAAACAGACAATTCAAATATTATAAAGCACCTATTATTTGCAGATCTTAGTTCTGGTTGTCTCTAATCAGACATTATGGATGGTAAAATTATCCTATGTAAATTTTATTATGAAGTCATTGGAATCAAGATCATTCTTTGTCTTTTTTTTTTTCTTTCTTTTTTTTTTTTTTTTTTTTTTTTTCTGGATTTTTTTTGTGGGGGTGGTGTTTTACCAGCACCAGGGTGGTATTGGGGCGGG
>CAUYPK010086076.1:0-27661 GCA_963574355.1 Loris lydekkerianus | reverse complement strand
ATGATCTACAAATACTGTATTTAGTTCTAAGAAAGTTCTACAAGTTGCCAAATACGACAATCAAATAAAAAAATAAACATTTCTTGGTATACAAATGGTATTATGTATACCATGGAATACTATTCAGCTATTAAAAAAGATGGAGACTTTACTTTCTTTGTATTAATCTGGATGGAAATGGAACACATTATTCTTAGTAAAGCATCACAAGAATAGAGAAGCAAGAATCCTATGTACTCAATTCTCACATGAGAACAGTTGATGATGACCTAGTACATGGTGGCGGGTGGGGGAAGGGTAGAGCACAGAGAGGGAAGGAGCAAGGCGGGTAGAGTAGAGACAGGGAATGAGGGAGAGGTGGGGAGGGTCACCATGTGTGACACACCTTTTGGGGGCAGGATGCAATTGTAAGAGGGACTTACATAAATAGGGACCTAATAAATGCAATCAATGTAACCTGGTTCTTTGAACCCTCAATGAATCCCTAACAATTAAAAAAACAAACAAACAAAAAAAGTCCCATTAAAAAGTGAGCAAAAGACATGCACAGAGATTTTTAAAAAGAAGATATACAAATGACCAACAGACATATGAAAAAAAAAATGTTCCACACCTCTAACCATCAAGGAAATACAAATTAAAACACAACGTGGCCTTGGCGCCTGTAGAACAGTGGTTTTGGAGCCAGCCACAGACACCGAGGCCAGTGGGTTCTAACTGGGCCCAGCTAAACAACAACGATGACAACTGTAACAAAAAATAGGTGAGCATTGCATTGGGCGCCTAGTAGTCCCAGCTACTTGGGAGTCTGAGGCAAGACAATCGCTTACCCCTTTCACAATGAGCATTATTAAAAACTGAAAAGAAAAATTTCTATATACCATTTATTTAACAAAATGACCTTAAAAATGCAAGGGAGCAGCGATCCTATTTTCATAGGATACCAACTATTAAGTCATTTGAATAAATTTAAAAGAAGATAGGTGAGACACTTGTGGAGACATGTACAGAACAGAGGAGTCGGAATGATCCTGAAGAAAAATTAGATAGGAGATTCACCCGACCTGATAGCATGTATCATTAAAAAGCAATAGTTTAGGATCATTTGGTATTTAGAGTAGATCCTGGATATAACCTGGATATTTTACTTATGAAGATTCTGAAATGTACCCAACAACATATGCACAGAAAGATCAAAAATCACTTTATAACAAAGATAATTGCACCAGATTGTTCACTGCAGCTCAATTCATAATAGGCAAGTCATGGAAGAAGCCCAAGTCCCCATTGACCCATGAATGGATTAATAAATTGTGGTATATGGATGGAGCTGGAACATATGCTTCTTAGCAAAGTATCTCAGGAATGGAAGAAAAAGTATCCAATGTACTCAGCCCTACTATGAAGCTAAATGATAGCTTTCACATGAAGGCTATAACCCAACTATAGCACAAGACTATAGGGAAAGGGCCAAAGAAGGGGAAGGGAGGGGGGAGGTTGTGGTGGAGGGAGGGTAATGGGTAGGGCCACATCTATGGTGCATCTTAGAATGGGTACAGGCGATTGCACTAATGTACACACCTATGATTTAACAATAAAAATAAATAAATAAAATAAATTGTGGTATATGCACACTATAGAACATTATGCAGCCTTCCAGGAAGCCTATGTTAACCAGTGTGATGAAAATGTGTCAAATGATCTATGAACCAAGTGTATGGTGCCCCACGATCACATTAATGTACACAGCTATGATTTATAATTTAAAAAAAAAAAAAAAAGATGGAGACCTTGTGTCTTTTACATTCATGTGAATGGAGCTGGAACATATCCTACTTAGTAAAGTATCTCAAGAATGGAAGAAAAAATAGCCAATGTACTCAGTACTATTATGAAACCAATTTACAATCATTCACACTTTTGTATGAAGAACAGATCACAACTATGGCCCAAGATGAAGTAGGGGGGGATGGGGGAAAGGGAAGGGAAAGGAGAGGTCAGATTGAGGAGGATGAATGGTGGGATCACACCTATGGTGCATAATGCAAGGGTACATGTCAGATCTATTAGTATAGAGTATAAATGTCTTAACCCAATAATTAAGTAATTGAGATGAGGTATATATTAACCAGAGTGATGTAAGCATTTCTAACTTTATATGAAATCAGCACATTGTACCCCATAAATGCATTAATGTATACATGATCTATATGTTTATGATTTAATAAAAAAAAATAAATAAAAATAAATAGAAAATAAAAAAATATGCACAGAGTGTTCACCCAACTTTGTGATGAATAAGAAAAAACTTAAATATTTATAGAGGCAAACAATAGACACATCTATAGGAGCTAACACAAACAAGAGACACAAAAATTAAAATGATTCAATCTCAAAGCATAATGGCATAGTGTGAGCAAAACTAGAAATTTGAAGATTGTAACATTTGTAAAATTTAAAAAACAAAAAATAATTTACTTTTTTGAGCAATTCAGGTTCATAGCCAAATTGAGAGAAGGTATAGAAATTTCTAATATCCTCCCTACTCCTCCATACACAAGCTCAGCCATCTCCCACCAGAGTGGGGGAAGTGATATACTTGTTAAAACTGACGAACTCACAAGGACATTTCATTATCACCCAACGTCCATAGCGTACATGGGCATTCACTCTTGGTGTTGTACATTCTGTGTGGATTCAGACAAATTTCTAGTGTTATGTATCTACTGTTATTACCGCGCAGAGTAGTTTCACTGCCCTAACTATGGAAATTTTATAAAAGATTTAATGTAAAGTTTTAAATTCTATACAACCATGTAATTTTAAATGCATGGACTGGTTAGGGTGCATTCTGATTAGGTACAGTCTAGTCTATACACACACACGGAAGTCAGAAGGTATTTTTTATCTTTGTATTCACAGTGACAAGCAGAGGGCCTGGCAAAACGTAGAAACCACATGATGTATGTTTTAAATTAAAACAAACAATAACCTATTTAATAACAAAGGAAATATTTCTTTCCTTGCATTCTATTTTGTTGCCATTGTTAATAAATGAGCCCTTGCAACTGACAAAATTTAAGAGAATCTCACTGGGGAGAAAGACTGTGCTGAAATTAGGTTTTTAAACAGCACAGCAGTTACAAGGAGACAAACGCGACAGGCCATTTCTATCCTCATTTGTTGGCGCTCTCAGGTCTGAGGAACCTTTCTCAGTTTCTAAGTCAACACAAATCAGACACAATCACACTGGTTTGTCCTTTATGTTTCACTGCCCAAGTATCACACTATTACCACTGTCCTTTGGGCTGGAGCTAGCAGCTTTCTATCTTGGCAGTTTGGTGATACGCCTGATATTAGAGTCCGTACTATTCACAGTGATACACAGAACGAGGGTCATTCTTGCCTTAAATGCTAATTGTTCGGCTAACAGTCTTCATTTACAACACTTTTAAAAGATCACGCTGCTTATGCAGCATTTAGTGCAGAAGACAGACATGAGTTTGTTAATTGAATCTTTCACATAAGGTATCATTACAGCAACGAAACATCCTACAGGGAGTCAAAAATAAAAAACTGTCCTCTAGAAGTAGAGTTTCTTAGATTATGATAGAATACATAAAAGCAAATTGAAAAAGAGTACAAATCTAGGGCCTTTTTCTACTTCTCTTTCTCTGCCCTTTCTGTTGCATTAGTAAGACCTTTGCTCTCCTTCCACAGATTTACATGTAGGTTCATGTTTTAAGGGTCATTATTTTCCAGCTGAGAAGCATGCAAAGCCTCCTATAGGTTCAGTGGAAAAAATAACACAAAACTGTTTTTATTTTACAGTGTTTCCACTTATCTTTCAGGCCCAATATTTATGTGTTTTACTTTTTTTTATTCTTAATTGTATTTTTCTCAAGTCACCTGGTTGTCCTGTGTATGTTTATGTGCACAGGAACATGTATATGTGTGTATCTATTCACACGTCCACACATACCTAGGACAGCCACTCTGGGCTACCCAGATTTTCCTTCTGAAAGCAGTTTCTCTTTGAAGCAGCTTTGGTGGCAGGAGCCTATTATAACATAACCTGATCAAATGTTGCAGAGTCAACTTTGGAAATACATTTTCTGGTGTTTTAACCTGCTTATTAGAGGTTCTCCAGGTGTGAGGGTAATTCCTCAAGTGCTGAAATTACGTGAAGGGCCTTTGACTTAGCAATGTTGGCAAAAGCCAGAGGGAGGGGACACAGATACTTTCACAGGGCCTAATGTTGTGGCCCCCTGCCAGGAGAGTGCATTTGCCCTTTGGAAACCTTTTATGCCTCCTCCAGCACCATTTCCTCAAAATGTATGTTTCTTCGTGGTGTGCATTCAAAGGATTCTTAGGGACCCAAATATCGCTAAGATGTTGAAATACAAAACAAAACAAAAATAATACACCCAGGGGTCCTTTTTTTTTTTTTTTTTTTTGATTGCTCATGCTCTTAGAAAGGATAATTCTCATTTTAGTTTTTGTGAGCTCTTAGCAGCATGCAATCCATCAGGACACACTTGGTGCACTTCGACTTTACTCACAATCGAAGGACAAATTGCTGGCTTAGTCATTTCTCACCAGCACCGTGCAGCAGAAGCCTATAGCTGGCAGATGTCATCATGGTTGAGGAAGGAGACAGATTGTAACTAGCATTTATCCAATGCCTCTGACTAGTTAGGCACTCTACTGATTATATTCTCCCTCTGATTATTTCCTCACTTCATTTATGTGCTGTAGGAGTCTCATTTTGGAGGCGAGAAAACTAAGCCATATAGGAATTAAGTCATATGCTTCAAGGTCACATACTTAATATATGTTAACGTTCTAACACAGGCTGAAGAACATCAAACACGGGAAAACCCTGGTCCTGTACGTACTGGCATTGTGTTTTAAACTATTGGAATGTAACACTTTTAAATTTTGTTTTGTTTTATTTTTAGAGAGCTTATAGAAAGACAGAAGGCTTCCACATCATAAATAAATTAAGGGCCTAGAATCGATGCTCTCTTTTTCCTGTGAGATGGATAAAATGGATATACACACTCACAGTTATGTGAGTGTATGTTAACATATACTATGTAAAATTAAATGGGTGGAAAGAATAACAAGGAAGGTATATAGGAGTGCTGATGAATAGTACATTAAGAAAGCTCAATTGTTTCAAATCATATGAATAATCTTTCCATTGACTTGCCTGAGGCCACCCATTTTAAGTATGTTAATAGGCGAAACTGGGAATGTTAAGATACATTGAAGATGTGCATGATAAATCTATTTATGTGTTTCACTAAACCCCAAAATGTATATTTCACTTAATATGAATTAAGTGGTATATGCTTATATTCAGATTATATAGTGTAAATTGGCTCTTGTAGGTTAAAGAATGGCAGGGCTGTGTTTATTTTCCTGGAACTTCATTACTGAAAGCTAATGATCTTCTATTCTATTTTATTACACCCTGCAGTTTTTTGAGAAACCCATAATTTCTAAGGAGCACCACTAATTAACTCCATGTTGTTGTTTGCATACAAATAATAGTACTGTAATCTGTTCATCTTTATATAAGAAACAGAGCACACTGCATTGATCAATTACTTTTCAATTTGATAAACTGCTTTTCTATAACTCCCCAGGTATAACATATTAAATTAGGCATGCAGGAGCTTATTTAAAAACATGTATAAATGAGTGCTAGCCAGGAAAAAGGTTTGGAATAATACAGGGTGTTGAAATTTAATGACATTAAAACATGAGCTTTGCATTTTGTAAGGGGGGAGGGGGCGGGTAAGAGTGTGTGTGAAGATGGAGGGAAAATGTGTTAAAAAGACAGCATTTTTAAGGGGTCCTTCTAGACCTCATCAACAGAGTCAGCATTAATTGGCATGACTTTCTGCCTGCATAAATGCTGTGGATCTTGTGTAAATAAGAAAAAGAGGCTTTTAAAATTCTGATTTCAACTCATGACTTAGAACTTAATAAAAACGCTCAAGTTCAGCACTTTAATCTCACAAATTGGTTTATCACAGCCTAGTGGCCACTTCTTGTTTTATAATAAGCACAACAACAAATATCTATGAACACTTAGAAAATTAAACCGAGGGAAGTATATGCAATTCTGAGCTCATTAGAAGCAATTCATATTTTCATCTGTCTCATTAGAGAGGTTTTTATGAACTGAAAAAAATGTACTTTTGTATTTGTGTGTATGTGTGTTTTAATGTTTAGGCCAGCTGGTAGGAGCAAAGTTTCCTCATTATTCCCAAACAATACACATATATACTTTAAAAGCATAATTTGTGATCAAATGAGCAGGAAAGCAAGGCAATGAAGAAATTCGGAATATTGAGAGTATGATAAGACAAACCATTCCTTTGAAGTATTCAGACAATTTTCAGAGAATTCTTCTGCATTGTAATTGAGAGAGTTGATGCCACTCATAGAGGATCATATCTATGAAAGAGCTCTTGGCATTCTGCACAAAAATCGTGAAGTCAAAACTTGAAAAAAAAAATACATTGATATACTTACTGATGACCATTGCTTCCATCTAATTTTTTTTTTTTTTTAATGTATCAAACATAGCATTTGACCTTTGATAGTGGATACGGGACATTTTCTTCTGTATTTTTGTCACTTAAAATCAAAGTGAGCATTTTTTGTGTGTGTGCCACATAAGTCAGATGCAAGGCAGAAGGTTATTAATTTGGGTCTGACCTCAGGAGCTATTTAGAAACAATGCCTGGCTCTTATTCATCTTTAGAATAGACAATAATACCTCTATTTATGTTTAAATCTTTGATTCTAATAGTAGAAGCAATGTTATTTGGGTCTCACTACAGCGTAAGGGTGCCCCTTCATATTTTTCACTTAACTCCTTTGAGCTAGAATATTATTGGAAAACCTTATCATCTGATAAAATAATCTAATGCTTATTGATTTCAAATTGTAAATGCTTGAATTAAGTATATTGAATCAGACTGACTTATTACCCAAGTTACTCCTAGGCTGCAATAATTCTCTCAAGACATTTCAGTGCTTTTGGAGATGAATTGTGATTCACGTTTGTGTGACCTTAACAGAAGAATGAACCAACTTTTAAGTTTCCTTTCACCCCTTCTTTATTCAGAGTTTAACTTTCCAGGTATAAGGGTGTTAGAGAAGGAGGAAACAGAGGAATGTTTTTCACTCTGCAGTTCATGCCAATCCATAGAACATTAGCTGTTTTTTTGACCTCACCTTACCCCTCACCCAAGCCCTTCCAGTCCAGTCACAACACTCTCTATCTTTTGGGGGTCCATTTTACCCCATTGTGAGATGCTGCTAATACTGTATGCCCTCCTAAAATATGGATAGATTATGTAAAAGAATCTAAAACTTTCAATTTATCTCTGCTAGAGACTTTGCATCTTCAAAGGATTATGCTGAGCACAGAGGACTTTTTTGGTTTTTTTGGAGCAAAGTTTCTTTATTTTGGTTTGAGACACTGAACCCCACTACTAAAGGTAAAACATTGCAAAGCAGAAAAGACTGAAGGAAAAGGAAAAAAAAACCCTGAATCCCAACCAGGGAGGGAGCATTGCAGGCAATTTAGACAAACCTTTTGACTTCTTATAAACAGTGAAAAGAAAGGTAATTCTGTGTACTGTGGTGTCTCTCCAAGGGCTGAAACCCTTCTTTATAATTCCCATCAACACTTTGCTGGATTCTTTAGTGGGCTTTAAAAAAACAAACAAACAAACTCAATTTTGATATGAGGACAATTAATGACAATTAAGGTCATGGGGGGGGGAGGAAAAGCAGAGAGAGGGAAGGAGGGAAGGGGGTGGGACCTTGATGTGTGCCATACCTTCTGGGGGCAAGACATGATTGCAAGAGGGACTTTACCCAACAAATGCAATCAGTGTAACCTGGCTTATTGTACCCTCAATGAAACCCCAACAATAATATATATATATGTATCAGAAAGCACAGAGAACTTTTTTAAAAGCTGCTATATTGTCATAATTCTGTAAATGAAAATATCGCCATTTACTTTCTATTATACCACCTGGCTTCTTGCAACTACCCTGGTTTCTGAGCAGGTTCTTCGATTATCCATTTAATTCTTTCAGATATTCTGAATCTTTGCTGCAAATTTGATTTTAGCCATGTTAAAGTTTATGTGCAGTCAATTTTTGTTGCTAATCCCCAGGGCATTTTAACACATACAACACAGAACTTTAACAGGACACTTTGAGATTGGCTCCTGCCATGGATTCATCTCCAAAAAAGCCCAAGCTGTTACCACCAATCAAATCAAGTTGGTGCATGAAGTGAGATGAATTAACTATCCCAGGAAAGTTGATGTCTGATACTTTACCTCTAATATTTTAAGATGTTTGCAGTGTACTGACTAGACCTCCTCGGACAAACTGCAATTTCTTACAGGTCATGTCCAGTGTGGCTTCTCATCATGCTCATTGTGTAACCAAATCTAATCCATTACTAAAGTATCACAGTTTTCAAGCAACTCAAGGGAGCATTTCCTGACTTCCTTAAGGAAGAACTAAAGGGAAAAAGAATTGATCAAGGAGAAGAAAACTGTGTCAAGCTGTCGCTAGGTGATTATGGAAATTAATTTTTAAATCATCATATCAATATTATGAGCTACATGTTGATATCTTTATAGATGACAAAATTTATGTTCAAAGAACTTAGAAATAACCTGCCAAAATTCTCGCCGCTAGTTGATATTTGAGATTTCATTTGAATTAGGTTTTTCTGACTGTAAGGCTCAGTCCTTCTGTATCAAGCTGCACTGTTAGCAATATACACACAACAGAGATACATATACTCATGAACATGCAAGTATGTTATGCCTGCAAAAAGAAATCATTTAAAAATGTCACTCTCTATAGTATCTCAAAGAAGAACCTCTATACACAGTTGTTCATGTGTGAACTTCATGTATCATCTTCCAGTTTAAATCATTTCATCAAGATCCACTTTTCCTGCCCAGATTTAAATGCAGGAAAATGACTACTAATTTTAACAATTCTCTATTAATTAGAATACAGTTAACATTACTTTCTTTGCCCTATATTCATTTCTTTTTTCTGAAAATATTTTGGCACAACATAATACAAACCTATATCCTCATCATTACCTAGAGTCTTCCCCCGATTCATGTCCTCCGAGAACCTCGGTATATGACAACATTGGAAAGTAACTTCACTGCAAGATGCAACTCATTACATGAGGTGTACAGGAAAAGGGTTGGCCCTTGTCCCTATGACTGGTGTCCCTACAAGAGACACACACACACACACACACACACACACACACACACACACGAAAGGAAGAATACCATGTGAGGTTCAAACACCAGTCATTCTTCACTAGAGAAGTCAGAGACAGCCTGCCCCTATTAACACTTAATTTTGGATTGATAGCTTCCAGAACTGTGAGACAGTATGTTTCCGTTTAAGCTAGAAATGTTTTAAGCTGCTTAGTTGGTAAGGTTTTGTTACAGCAACCCTGGGAAACTAATACGTCCTTAACACATAACACATGGCAACCCTGGGAAACTAATACGTCCTTAACACATACGTCTATAAACCAGGCATACGATTTTGAGTGTAACAAAATGAACAATACAGGGCTTCTGTTCTCTGTGATTCTCACTAATTGTTTTTCCCCTCATGGAGGGTCATTAACAGTTAATTAGCAGCCAATTAAGGTGTTAATTGGTAAGTGTGATATGGAATACAACCGAGACTGTTATACCATGATATAGCATGCGGTAAACACTCCCTCCTGTGAATGTATGACCAAAACTGGCAAATCTTTGTTGATAAATGGACCAACGAATCAATAAATAAGACTAATCCATGATGGAAAGCAAACAAGAAATAATAATCTCACCAAAGTCTTCCAAATAAGAATTTCAGAGCTGATGTCAGAAAGAAGTTAGAATTAGTCTGAGAGATGCAGAGAGAGCAGGCAGTTGAGGAAGAGAAACGATATTGTGGGTAGAGTAGCATCTTCAAGGTGGGGGAAGTTTCAAACCACACAATTCTTTTGAGATGTGTAAGTAATTCAGCATGACCATAACAGAACACAGGATATAGTGTGTGTGTGCTGAATGGTGGGGAGAGTATTTTTAAGGAAAAAGATGAGAGGAAAAATGTTAAAGGAATATTAAAATCATTTATATGACTTGCTAAAGAATATATAGTTTCATCCTGAAGATGACTGGAGTCACTACAAATAGGCGACAGCATTGGCATGTTTGCATTTTGAAAAATAATATTTTCCAGTAAATCTTTATGTCAACTGTTGTAATTGGGCATGTGTTCTCCTGGGATATTAACCAGGTGGGTAGTGCCCATCTCAGCCAGGGAATCTACTGTTTGCTGATGGCAAAGCCACTTTGTGCTTCTGATAGTTAATTGTTTTAAAATTTCAGAGCACAGAATCAGTTTTCTTAGCAATAGGTCCCTGGATGTTGTTCGCTTTACATTGACTCAAATTCCATCATACTCCCTTGGCCCCAGATTATCGTCCTTTGGGGTCAAATTTCCTGTATCCTTGTCTATTCTATTACTCCAGAGATGTTTGGAAATGAAAGGGTAGATGAGAAACTAGGTAATTTTGAGGCAACATATAAATTTTCCAGGAAAATGCTGCCTAACTTTAAATGCAATATTCTGCTCCTCAAATCTCAGTATAAATTAACAACAAATCTTGTATTAGATTTACAAAATACGTTAGCAAACAAGTATGAATTGAGTACATACTTTGTACCTACTCTTGTCCCTATATATATTGGCAGGGACCTGCAGACTCTATAGTATGTGGAGATAATCTGGGTGTCAGTTGGAAGTCTGCCCAGGATTGAAAGCTGCTGTTGCTCTAAGATGTCACCTGGGACCAGGTCATCAATCTAGCCACCTTCCCTGAATGGCTTTGATGCCGATCTGTCGGGTTTCCCTGAGTATTATAGTAATGGGCTTCTGGCTCTATTTCAGTTCTGTCAAAATAGTTACTGAGCCTTTCTATTGCCTTCCTACAAGGATTTAATCTACTCCAAGTTCCCTGACACATTATAAGGAGAAAATCTGTTTTCTCTTTCACTTTTCCTTTCTCAGCTGGGTCTGTACCAGAACATCTTTGCTTTGGATAAGACAGTACAGAGTCGCTGTGAAAGCCGGTGTTCTCATCCGTGCTATGAGTTGTCTCACTTAATCGCCTTATTTCCCTACATCCCCAAGGCTTTCTGTGTGTTGGTGTCTCTGTAAGGAGGACAATTGATTCTCACCTCCTGTGCAACGTGTTTGACCCCTATAGGAGATTACTTCTTATGAACCTGCAAAATTATACCATTTAATGTCTTACAACTCCTGTAATATATTTTATTTCTTTAGAAAGAAATAAAATGAAATTCTTCATTTTGTGTGTTTGTGTGTCTTCCATTTCTTTCTTTTTTTTTTTTTTTTAACTAGAAAAAAACTTTTTGGTGATAGAACTTGAACTTCAGGAGTAATATAAATAACAAAAATATCCATGGAGTGCATACCTTGGGACAGACAATGAATGTGTTTTGTATATTATCTTGTTTCACCCCAACCAGTGTGAGGTTGTGTTTAATTATGGTTTTTGTTTTTTGGATGGCACAGAGACATTCAGGAATGTGTACAAGTCTAGCTTCGATCCCAGTCCAATACCACAACCTTCGTTCTCTGCCTCTTGAGTTTCACTTCGGCTCACTGACAACCATGCATGTTTGAATAAATCCTCACAGAAACCTATATCATTGATGGAAAAACAAAGGCTCAGAGACGTTAAACTATTTCACTAAAATCATACAATGAGTTAGCAATGAAAGAAAACTCAACATGCTTCAATAACTCTGTCCTCCTTCACTCCGTGAATACTGACTTGACTCCCTGGTTGTCTGTCTTGCCTAATACAAGATTCTAGCCCAAGGACAGGCAGAGTATAAACTTTGGTAAAATAGCTTATTTTCTGGATATTTATTTAAAACCATTTAAAAATGAAATTAAACCTCTCTTCTCAGAAAAAGAAATGTTTTAAGATCCTATAATTTTTATCTGCTTTTTCGGTATGTTTGTTTGTGTCTATGCAGATGTGTACATGGTGAGTCTTAAGGCCATCAAGAAATTCCATTTTCCTGGATACAATCATTATGGGGGGATTGAAAGCGATTGATAAGTCTAAATTTGCTGACTGTTGCTTGAAAGGCTGAGAGTTTTCTCCCATTGCATATTGTTACATCCAAGCATGAAGCCTTGGACAGCTGTAGTCACATACACTTTCTGATGAAACGTGGTACTGATATCAGAAACATAGGTGGGATGAGAGGCATGCAGATAAATGCAGATAAGCTCATGTTAGATGAACAGCAGAAACCTGCCTGCCTTGAGAGTTCCAGGGATGCACAGTCCCCTAGGTGTTTCACACACACCCTTATGGGTTAAGCCCATTGATTTGGGTTTTCTAGTATTTGTTGTTGTTGTTGTTGTTGCTGTAGTTGCCACTGCTGTTTTAGCTGGCTGGGGCTGGTTTTGAACCCGCCATCCTCAGTATATAGGGCTGGTGCCCTATCCACTGAGCCACAGGAGCCGCCCCAGGTTTTGTAATATTTGACACAGAAAGCTTCTTAATTGGGTTGGCATGTTTACAGAAGTGACATTCAGACTCCAGCTCTGGTAGACACAAGTCATAGGATCTAGGCTTAACCGATATCTGTGTCTCACTCACCTTCTCATCAAAAATGGGACTATGTTTCTACTTAAATGGGTTGCTGTGGGCATGGGGTAGGATAACCCACAGTAAATACTCATCAAACAATCCGTGACCTTGTCGCCAATTAATTACATACTTATATACCCCGTTAATTTCCTGCCACTTGGGAAAAAATGATGAACCCAATATCACGGGGCATATACTGTGTCCCCAACACTGTGCTAAGGGAGCTCACATTTATCAATTCACTTTGTCTCAGTTAAAGCTAAAATAGTTGGGTTCTAATCCAACCTCTTTTACTTATTTATTTATTTATATTTATTTATTTATTTTTATTTATTTATTCATTTATTTTTGAGACAGAGTCTCACTATGTCGCCTTGGGTAGAGTGCCATGGCATCGCAGCTCACAGGGACCTCAAACTCCTGGGCTTAAGCAATTTTCTTGCCTCAGCCTCCCAAGTAGCTGGGACTACAGGAGCCCACCACAACGCCCAGCTATTTTTTTTCGTTGTAGTTGTCATTGTTGTTTGGCAGGCCCAGGCTGGGTTCAAACCCACAAACCCCAGTGTATGTGGCCAGCACCCTAGCCACTGAGCTACAGGCGCAGAGACATAGATCAGAAAATTGTGGCTCATAAATGTTGTTTCCTAAACTTTTGGGGAAACATATCTACTCATTCTTTGTAAACTATAGACCATGAAAATATCAAAACAAAAGAGAAATATTTAAAAAAAAATTTTCCATTAAAAAATATGTATTCCAGTGAATACTTGTCTTTCAAAATAGGCATTCAAAAGAGCACATGCTATAAAACATCCTCTAATAAAAATTATAAAATTAACCAATTAAGGTTATTTTTTGAGTTGCTGTAGTTTAAAAGAAAAGAGAACTGAATTTGGAGGAAGTCCAAGATATTGCATTTATAAGGTAAAAGTTGATGGGAAAGTGATCTTTTTTACTCTTATTCTCTATAAGTTGGGATGGTAATTAAATCTGAGTCTAACCCTACAACGACCTACCAAGAAGTCACAACACACAGAACACAGAGAAAATGTTCAGGAATACCTATGCACTTAATAAATGTTGTCATTATATTTATTATATTAATTAAAACATATGTTTATGCTCTTAATTACTGCATTTTCAGTAAATCATATGTTTCAAATTACAACGGAAGTAAAATAAATGGGCAGTTATTGATTAAATGATCATTTTTTATGTCAATGTAAAGGATTAGGTAGAATTCTTTAAAAATGTTTGCCTAAAAAAAGAGAAGTGTCAAGGTCCCACTCTGGGGTCAGGGTCCGCCAAGACCTGTGGAACTGGCGCAACCCACTGAAGAAACACAAAGTTGGGAATGATGATAAAGAAAGAGATACAGACACAGAATAGAATTTTTAAAGGTGGGAGCTCAGGGGACCACCATCTGTTTGTGGGCTCAGGTGAGTGGCTCTAGTCTTTGTTCCACTCAGCTTTTATTGAAATTTATCTGCCCAGGTGATAAGCTGAGGGAGGGAACAAAGACACCAGCAGTTTCTCTGAGTGAGCATATCAGCTCCTATTGTTATTATTAACTTTAAGGATTTGAGTAGTTTTGGAACATCTGAAACTTGAACCTTGTATGGGGGGAGCCTCCTGTCTGAAGTCACACACACAGATTCCTAAGGGGGTGTTAAGCTCACGTTCACTGTGGAGTAAAACACCACTGGTGTTACCTCCTTGAGGAATCGGTGGTAGAGAGGCACTTTCGTCCCCTCACCACCATGGAGGATTTTCCTCTGTGAAAAGGGATGTTAAGCTTTCCTGCGGTATCTCACAGCTCCAGCTATTCCCTTGGTCTCTGTGCCAGCCAAATGCAAATCTCCACAGTGGGTATCTGCTTTGTCTGTTCAATGGGCAGGAAATGACCTAGAAGGTGTATCTATTTTAGGTATTGTCATAATCTCTTTTATGACAATTACTTTCCTCAGAGTGTTCACAGACTCAGCAGGGGTTGGTGTAAGCTGTATCCCCAATAGGCCAGAGTTTCAGGAAAGGCCAGAAACTTGTTCAGAAAAGAAATTTAGCAAGGGGGCTCAGCACCCATAACTCAGTAAGGCTCCAGCCACTAACACCGAAGCTGGCAGGTTCCAGCCCGGCTAGAGCCTGCTAAACAACAATGACAACTGCAATCAAAAAATAGCCTGGCATTGTGTCAGGTGCCTATGGTTCCAGTTACTCAGGAGACTGAAGCAAGAGAATCACTGAAGCCCGAGAATTTGAGGTTGCTGTGAGTTGTGGTGCTATGGCACTCTACTGAGGGTGACATAGTGAGATTCTGTCTCAAAAAAAAAAAAAAGAAAGAAAGAAGGAAAGAAAGAAAGAAAGAGAAATTTAGCTTTTCTTTTCTTTTGTTCCAACTCTTTCAGCTTACTTTTTAATTTTCCCTTTCTCTGGGGGTGCCCTCCCCTGTCAAGTATTGTGTCTTTGGTCCCCATTCTGCCTGCAGAGAAGAAAATAAAATATCATTTTATCTATGAAAGAGTTGGCAATGTACTTAGGAAAAAAAAAAGGCATGTAAACTAGATTTTCTGAAGAATACTTTTAAGATGTCAATTGGATATATTCTTCAGTAAACTATTTATTTATTTTTTTTTTTTGTGGCAAAATGCCTTTTGCCTTTCAATTTCCTCAGTGGTGGTGTTGGTGCCAGAGTATGTGTTGTTTTATCAAAAGTACACGTTGTACACACCATTTTCTAAATGAGAAGGCATCGGTGAATAATAGAAATCTCATAGGTCTTAGAGAGCTGACTAGTACTCAGACATATTCAGACAGATTTTGTAACATTCTTTAAAAAGATAAAAATTGCTATGCTTGTTAGAATCACCTGAGATTCTCTCACATAGTCCTTTAGGATTGGTTTTTTGTTATTCTTGTTGTCTTTAATGTTCCTTTAGCCTTCAAAGACTCTTATTAACCTCTTTGTTTTCACAGCCTAGCAGAATTCTTTTCACAGTTGACATGCTTAATGAATGCCCTGCATTAAATAGAATGAAAGACAAGGACTAAAATATTTTTCTTCCACTTCCATGTCATGACTCAGGGAGCCAAGTAGGCCTAACGCCCTCCCCCCCCCCCCAAATTTTAGACTTAGCTCTAATCTGTTTTTCATTGTCCTTACTGACTGCCAAACTTGGAGTGATTAATGCTTTCCAATCCCACAGTGGTGACCACTTGGTGGAGATGAGTTGTAAAATTTCCAAAGTCAATCCATATTCTTCTTAGCAAAGTATCTCAGGAATGGAAGAAAAAGTATCCAATGTACTCAGCTCTACTATGAAGCTGAATTATAGCTTTCACATGAAGGCTGCAGCTCAACAATAGGAAAAGACTATGGGGAAAGGGCCAAGGAAGAGGAAGGGAGGGGGGAGTTAGGGTGGAAGGAGGGTAATGGGTGGGGCCACATCTATGATGCATCCTAGAATGGGTACAGGCGAAACTTACTAAATGCAGAATACAAATGCCTACATACAGTGACTAAGAAAATGCCATGAAGGCTACGCTGAACAGTTTGATGAGAATACTTCAGATTGTATATGAAAGCAGCACATTGTACCCCTTGATTGCACTAATGTAGACAGCTATGATTTAACAATAAAAATAAATAAATATATAAAAATAAAAAGATTAAAATTGAAAAAAAAAAAAAAAAAAGGCCAATGATGAAAGATAGGAGGAAAATAAAATAGAATAATATGCTAGAAGAAGACATTATTTGGCAAGGTGCTAAAGGGAGGCCGTTTCAAGGAACGGTCATAGGGGTTCATACCTGAAAGATAAGGTAAACGCAGCGGTGGGAAGGCTGAGGGAGGAGCACTGCAGATTTCACCACCCCCAGCACCTGTCTGCGAGAGTTAGGAGGAACCAGAATCCAGAGCAAACAGTGGTGCTGCTATTGTTGCCATGACTTCTGGCTAGAGAAAATGTGGAAGAGTGTATGGGGAAAGATCACATAGCCATGTCCCCAAGAACTTCAGAGAGGGAGAAATCTGTCTGCTTATTCTCTAAGTTGTTAATGAAAACATAAATCTCTTTTTGAAGTATGGAAGAGACAAAATACACCACCCAAGAAACACTGTCATTGTAGACACCTCTCCTCATGTCCCCATTCTGCATCATTTTCCTATTGAGACCGCCCACATCAGAACTGGATGGAGACCCTAGCAAAGCTCAGGTCACATCTTAGGACAAGGATAAGCCTATTCCTGCTTAAATGACTGAGGATAAAACAGGCAAGAAGAGTCAGGATGGGCATCAGATAAACAAGCAACTGTGTGCACCTCCTTCACTTCCTTGCTCATGGCAGACATTATCAATAGATCCTGGCTCTCTTTCCTGCCGGGACTAAATGTGATCTCAGAATCCTCCCAACTCATGGTTTCAGGCAGCCACTGTAAATCAATTAAATTTGGAACAAGAAGAAATCTTATTTTTTAGCCCACAATGTCAGCCATTTGCCAAAGAAAAGCAAGACATTTGATAGGGTTAGGTGGAAATAGAAAAGTTCTGTCCTACCAAGTAATGGATGTAAGGATATCTCTCTTCCCTGCTCCATATCTCTCCTCCCCCACCTACCACATACACACCCTTCATCATTGATTTATTTATCGCCCTGAATAAAAAATTTCCTCACGTCAAAGCATCTATGTGAGGTAGTTACAACTTTGGCACCTTTAGAAAGGGGCAGTCACTAAGCCCCATTGAGTCCCAAATTGACTCTTAGCATCTCAGCTGCGGGTAGGGGGAGGCTGTAAGTGAGCCAGGGAAAACTCTGTGGACAGTGCCCTAGTTATTAGGAATTCAGCCTCTAAAGACAGATACCCGGGTGTGTGTTGGCTCTTCCATTTAATATTTGTGTAACAATTTCATGCAACTTCACTGAGCCTGAGTTTTCTCATATGTAAAATGTGTAGTACAATTAGGCCTACTTAGTAAGTTTGTTGAAAGGATTAAATAAGTTAAGACATGTATGGCTGATCTGAACTGAGATACACCGTGAGGACCAGAGGCGCCCTGAGTGTTGAAGGCTTGGGGCAAAGAGAAGAACGCAAGCATGTCCATCATTTCCATGTTGAGCTCTATTCACCTGTGGCCATATTGGGTTAAATAAAACATTCAAATTAAAAAAAAAAAAAAAAAAAACAAAGACATGTAAAGTGTGTCCATGCCCAGAATGGAGTGAAGCCATAATAAATGTGAACATATATAAACAGTTTGAGATAAACTAGAATATCAGAGGCAGCTGACACTCAAAAAAAAAAAAAAAAAAAAAAGTAGGTAGGAGATTTGTCTTTAAGCAGTGAGAGGCCCTGCCACGGAAGGGGTCAGCAGGCAGAGCAAGGCAAGGCAGGCCCCAAAGGCACCGGGTTGCCCTGGGAGTGTGGAATGAACAGAGGTGTTAGGGTCAGGCAGAGATGGGGCATGTGATCTCAACTCAGGTCCTTCTCCACCACCAAGTGACCATAGAAAGTCACTTGCCCTTTCTGAGACAGTTTCCTCATTTTTGACATAAGTCACAAATATTAATGTCCAACTCTCGGCTTGGATGTGAGTCAGACATGAGAAGTGAGCCTGGCTCAGAGGACATACTCAGGAAATGTGGGTTCTTACCTAATAAAGGGGGTCCTCCGGGTTTAGGGGAGAAGAGGAGATTGGGGTAGGGAGAAGGTGAGAAAGAAAGGGGGAGACGTGGTCTCCTGTTCAGAGACTGCAGGTGGAGACTAGGCGTCAGCTACAGGCAGAGATCTCAGCATCAGAGCATGACAAAGTAAGAGCCAGACCTGGAGTCAGGCCCATATGCCGCTGAATCCCATGGCTTCAGGTTGGGTCCTCGACCTCACATGGCCAAGGGCAGAGGATGGGAGAAGGGACGGCACATGTGGCTACAGGCCGGGAAGGGAGGGAGGGCTGGCCTGAGAGCAGCGGGCCCTGCAGAACAGATCCGTCCAGCTACCAGTAAGCAGAAGGTCCTGGAAGGCACGACTGTGCTTTCCACCCTGTGTGTTTAGGAAATGAGGAGAAGGTCAGGAGAGTGGACCCTCCACGTTCCCTGACAGAACTTCAACAGTACTGGTTTCATAAGTAGGGGTTCCTTGGGATTTTAGGTGAAGTCTTGCTGCTTTTCAAAAACATTTTCAAACCCACTAACTTAAAGAATGGAAACCTTGACTTTTAGAATCATAGTAGCTTGGAGTTAAAAATTTATTTTAAAAATCATCTAGTCTGTCTTCCCAAAGCAGGAAGATATTCCCCTGCTACCTGCCAGGGCGTCATCCAATCCTTCTTGAATATGTCTGCTGACAGGGACATTGCTATCTTACAACACAGAGTGGAACACCTGTAATCATTGGAAAATCCACCCTGTCAGCTAAGAAGAAATCAGACTCCCTCCAACTTCTACCCACTGCTCTCATTCTGCCTTCAGAAAAGGGGCTCCTACTGGCCTACAGCAGACTGCCCAGCATGTTTTAAACATGTCCACCTCCATTCCTCTCCTTCTGAAGGAGCTTCTGTGCTCCAGTGTGAACGTACTGAGTGTGGGAGCGTGCTCTACTTACCTTGATGTTACCATCACCTGGCAGGGAGAAGGGCTCAATGCATTTCTTATGAGCATGTAAATAAAATAAATGATTAGGCACTTATGGAATATCAGTTAAACCAGTTCATTTTATTAGAGAGCCATCTAAAACCCAAAGACATTACATGCATAGCCCAAAGGTATTTAGAGGCAGGGCCAGAATCACATCTAGATCTCCTGATGCCAACATGATGTGACCTCAGAACCTTAGCTAGGATGCTGGGAAGGAAGGAAGGTGTGGTTGACAAGAATCAGACCTTGTGACTCAGAGCAAAGCAGGGAAATGGTTGCAAAGGTGCTGAGGCCACGACCGCATGGACATGGGTGCCAGCTTTGCACACTTCACAGCTTCCTAGTCAACTCCACAAACCCTTGTTGAGTATGTCCTGGGAACAAGGCTCTGTCCCTGAGGAGGAACCCATGAGGACCATGTCTCTTTCTTAAGAAATGTATATTCCTGAGTTCATGACCAGGCGAAACCAAAGGCAGGTTGAGCTTTCCGCTATTTCAGAAGCACACAGCACAGGCTGCTGGTGAGTGTGTGAGAAGGCAGAGGAAAGAGTGATTCATTCCTTTCGGAAAGATCTGATGTCTCAAGGAACGTAGACATTGGAGTCACACCTTAGCAAATGAAGAAACTTTGTAAACAATGGCTCCAGCTTGCTGATTACAGGCGTTAGGACTCGTCAGTCTTTATAATCACATAAGCCAATTCTTTCTAAAACATCTCTTTTTCTCCAGCTATACTGTTGGTTCTGTTTCTCTGGAGAACCCTGAGTGCCATTGTGAGTCATGCAGATAATGGGAGGACAATCCAGGCAGTGGGAATAGCAGGAGCAGAGCCCGTGAGGTAGGCGTGGGGCTGGCACGGCAGAAGAGCTGCTGGAACAGAGTCAGTGAGGAGACCAGAGAGGGACGTGAGAGTGACGTGAGAGGCCAGAGAGTCCCAGGGTCTGATGGTGCGTGGCCTCAGGGACTGGGGGAAGAATGTGTTCCACTCTGCAGAAGGTGGATTCACTGCAGGGTTCCACTCTGCAGAAGGTGGATTCACTGCAGGGTTCCAGTCTGCAGAAGGTGGATTCACTGCAGGGTTCCAGTCTGCAGAAGGTGGATTCACTGCAGGGTTTTGAGCAGAGGGGCCACATGTTCTGACATATTTTTAAAGGATCATTCTGGCTGAGGTGAAAACATGGACATCAATGAAATGGCTATTACAGTGATCCAGGAGACAGGTGGAGGTGAGTGGAGGGAGTGAGAGGTGGTTGATTTCTAGATGCAGTTTTAAACCAGCAGTATGTGGAAGGTGGTTTACAGATGGAATGGGATCTGGGACAGCTCCGAGTGCCTTATCCTCAGCATCTATAATATAAGGATGAGAATTGTCATTCGCTGTGGTAGGACAGACTGAAAGGAGAATAGGCTTGGGGTAGAGGCCAGGAATTTAGATTGAGCTACCATTAGACATTCAAATACAGTGGCAAACAGGCTATCAGATATGAGTGTGGAGGTGCAGGAGGCCTGGGCTGAGGTACAAATCTGAGTCATCAGTATACGTGGCACTTAAATTTTAAAGCCGGATGAGATCACCCAAAGAAGGTATGTGAGGGAGAGGACAGAAGAGGCCAAGGACCAAGCCCTGAGGCCTTCCAACTTTCAGATCAGCGTCTTTCCAGATGAGGGTTTCCTCTCACTAGTGGATTATGAAATCAATTTGAAAGATAATGAGCAGTATTTTTCCTAATGGGATAGAAAAGAATGGAAAATATCAGAGTATTTTGAATATAATATTGTTTCATAAAACATTTTTTAAAGCAACATACATATTTTTATAAGATGTGTTTCTATAGATCTGTTTGAGTACACTTTCTATGTGGATGTATAGATTTACCTTATAATATGTATGTACATGCAACTAGTTATATGTATATGTATATGTTTCCTTAATGTGAAAGTCACCATTTTGAGGGCCCAGGGAGGTATCTTAGGGGCTGGGCTCTCCCCACTGGGGGAAGTGGACATGAGCAGACCACTGCCACTTTCCCCTTTATATGAACTAGGAAAGTGGGGCGAGCTGGCCAGTCAGCTCAAGAGAGGACAAGGCATGCACAAGAATATGGACATGTCCAGGAGCTTGTGTTCCATTTCAGGTCCACACATGGGCTCCTGCCTGAAGACCTGTGTTTGGTATCCTCCTTCCAGTGAGGTAGAGCAGACTGATCCCGGTAAAGGTGTAACCACAGCAGCAAACTGTAAGCAGTGCTAATGCTATTTTCTTGGGAATGTCATGAGTATTAAAATGTCTTATTGGTCTCCACCAAATGCTCATTAACTGCTTTGTGGAAGAGGGGGTAGCTGATGCTCTTTTGTGGCCTGCAGTTTTCCTCCCACACTACTGTGTGACTGGGCACCAAGCCTGTTGGCAGAACAGCCAACCCTCTTCCACCTTCCAGAGGAGAGCCCTGAAATGGCCCACGCAGGCACACAGTTGGTCCTCTTGAAACAACGTGGGGCTTTCAAGGAAAGAAGAGAATAGGCAGTAAAAGGAACTAAGCTGAAACTGCAGCTGTCTTCCCTGCACACCCCAGTCTCTGCAGCTTGCAGGGGGAGATGGATTGGTCCTAGCAAGACCCAGAAAAGAATTCAGCAGAAAGGAACCACAGACTGAGTGGACTAAGTAGCTCTGCAATGCGTCTTGGGGGAAAAGGATTGGGTCTTCTTGAAACACTTTCCCCTTCCAAAGTGTGATGGCTTCATAAGATCAGGAGTGACCCAATGGTGGCACGGGTCAGGGAAAGCTGGTCTCCTGGTGGGCTTCTGTGCTTTCCTCTAGTGCACTCCTCAGGCCACAGGTGCCTAAGGAGCATTTGAAACTCAGACATGCCTCTACCCATGTCATCCAGTTGGCAGAATGTGGACACCTGTGCCTCCTCATTTCCCATCTTTGATTTTTCCATGACATGGCACTGCTTCAGCTCTTGCCAACATCATCATTTTCCAGAGGAAGGGCACCCCTGAAAGCATATGTTTGCCTATGGTGTGTCTCAAGGGCTTTTGTCCTCTCTGCATAGCAGTCTGTGCATAGCACTCAGAACCTCCTAGAGGCCACCAGACCCCACGGTGCAGCCTGTGAAGCTCGCTCATCAGCATGCAGCTGTGGACTCCTGCTGGGAGTCCCTCAGCACGGATGGTGTGCCATTCCCCACCTCCTCTGGAAGAGGAAGGTAGCCGGCTCTCCAGCATGAGCCCAGGGCCTGAGCCAGGTCCTCCTGGGTCCTCTCAGCACAGTGGACCTGATGCCTCACCTGGCCCTTCATGGGCACATGCCTCACCATGTTGTGGGAACTTTCAAAACTGGGTTCCATCATTCAAAGCTTGAGTCCAGAATGAACTCTTCCATTCTGATTTAGTTATGTGTTCTTTAATAACCAGACTTAAAACTCAACCAAACGGGTTTCAGAGGGCAAGCCCTGCATCTTCTCTTGTTGTATTGCTAAATTCACCCCAAATCACTCACTGTCAGCTGCTCTAAGCATCACACATTCTTACATCTGGGTCTATTTATTGTAATAAACATTTTAACTTGCAGCACTGGCATGATTATGATTAAAAGAACTTCCACTTATGTAAAATAAATCATACCCCAATTATCAAAGGATTATGCCAAACCCTATCTTGATCATCCCAGTCACACTAATATTTGCTCCCTCAAAATCCAGTCCTAGTGGTGCACCTGTGTGGACACTGACAGCCTCACTCGTGTGTGTGTGTGTGTGTGGATTCCATGTCTATTTATTATATCCATTCCTGTCTCTGGTGCACCTGTGTGGACACTGACAGCCTCACTCGTGTGTGTGTGTGTGTGTGTGTGTGTGTGTGTGCTGATTCCATGTCTATTTATTATATCCATTCCTGTCTCTGGGCTTCTGTAGCAATTCACTATGTATAATGATTCCACTTATGATACTTAGTTTATGTTTTGCATTTGTATCTGTTACTTCACAAAAAACCACAAGCTCCTAAAGGGCAGGGTCTAGATACCATCTATGTCTGTCCCTAGAACTTGGCACATAACAGATGCTCAATAAATGCTTCTTTGTTTGAATGAATTTACTAATTCAGTTCAACAAGCACTTACTGAGCGTGTGCTATATACTAACCACTGATTTAGGTACAGAGGATATAATTATTTCCTTACCTTAAAGTATCTCACACTCCAATAAGATAGAGAAACATTTAACAAAGTATCACAGATTGTTAAATAGAAAAATAGAAGTGAGTTCAAGATACAGATTTAAAACCCAATTATAGGAGTCATTAATTTTTTTGTGAAAGACAATTATAAGAGGGACTTTAACCTAACAATGCAAATAGTATAACCTGATTCTTTGTATCATCAATGAACCTAAAAATAAAATTAAAAAAAAAAAAAAAGTAGAAAAGTTTCTGGGAGGAGGGGATAGCTAAACTGGGTTTTAGGGATAAATAGGATTTCTATGTGTGTACAGTGAATATGGGGGCTAACCTGGGAAGGCATGAATGAATGAATTGCACCAATTACAGTGTATGTATCTTAAAGTCAGGAATATTTCTACTGTGCTTTAAGCACAGTGCCAAACATTCAGCACGCTCTCAGTGACTGTTAGCTGATCCTGGTGAAAAATACTTAAGCCTCCTACTCAGGACAAGACACAATGCAAACTTACCTTGAGAGCTATTGATAATAAAGCTATCAATAATAAAATAAGGCAGTTTTGGAAAATTGTGGGCATAAGGACAACTGATACTCATCTTCTTTATTTTAAAACAGTTTTTCTTCCTAAGGATGGATGAATCTAATTTAACATCTTAAGCAATTTGTTCCAATGAGCCAAACTGCCTTCCAGTGCCGAGGGGAACTCCAGAGGCTACATTGCACAGGAATGTAACTGTAGTGCAATCCAGTTGATCAAAAATGAATTAACCAGAGAGTGCCAAGAGTTATGTGATCAGGAAAGACGCTTCACAGGAAGATGAGGTAATTAAGGATAGCATCTTAGAAAAGAGAGCCAGGGAGAATATAAACTACTGTCTCCGTTCCATGGTCCAAGGATGGAGCATTCATGGGGGCCTGCCTACCATGTGCAAGACTCTAGGAGGCCTGTTCAAATGAATGAAGTGAGACCTGGTCCTTTCAGGAGTTCATGCTCAAAAGAAATGAGTCTGATCGTAAAGAGAACAAGCACTTTTTTCTGAGTGCCCAAAATATGACAGCCATTGCACTGATGTCTGTGACCTTCAAAGTAATTCACTTTCTATTCAGCACTGTAACATACAGTTAACCCCATTCTACAGATAGGGAAACTGATGGATGCACATGATGAAGTGCCAGATGAGCGTAAGGGCAGGATTTTCTAACTCTATAAGGTGTAGTCTTGAAGGGTGCATAGAGGAAGGCATACCTCATTCATTTTTCAGTCAGCCATTTAAAAGGCATTTAATGAGCAGCTACTGTCTCAGCACTGACACAGATGCTGAGAATATAACCACAAACATGAAACACGTGGCCCTGCTCCCATAGTGCCCATATAACCACAAACAATGAAACACGTGGCCCTGCTCCCATAGTGCCCACAGTAGGGACAAGAGACATATTGCACCAACTAAATTTACAACCACAAATTAGGACAAGTGTTCTGAAAGACAGGGACATGGTTTACTAAAAGCATATGACGAAGTACCTGGTCACCTAAGGGAGGTGACCAGCAAGGCCTCCTTAAGGAAGTGATGCTTGTGCTAGTAGAGGAAGGGCTCAGAGACGGGCTTTTTAGGGCTTGCACATGGCATCAGTAAGCCCTGTGGCATGTACCAAAAATCCCTATTGATATAGAAAGCATGACACTGTCAAGGAACTGCAAGTGGGGCTGGAGTCCAGAAAGCCAGGTGAGAGAGGATACTGGGGAGGGAACCCCAGGTTGTGGGGAGAGGCAGGTGTTCAGGGCACACAAGCCACATGGAAGAGTTGGGTCTTTCTCTAAGAGAAATGGGACACATGAGAGGTTATAATCAGATGTGTGACATGAACCCAAGGGTATTCTGAAAAGATAACCCAGGCTACCATGTGCAGAATGGGTTGGAAGGGAAACAGAATAGATATGGAACGGCTGAGCTAGAGGCTCCTGGGATGTCCAGGCAGTCTGTAGAGGCAGCTTGGTTTAGGGTGATGGAGACAGATACAGTGAAGGGAGTCAGGAGATACCTAGCAAGAAAGTGGACAGTGTTTGGTGATGGGCTGGAGGGTAATGCAGGTGAACAGGAAAGAGTGTCATGACAGTCAGGACAAGTGCGTGTGTGAGGACAGGATTTCCAACTAATGCACACTTCTCTAAGGGGGGGAACGAGGAGGGAATGCCATGTCTCAAAAACAGCAGGGTGAGTGTTCAAGTAACGACAGTGTATTTCAGAATTGCAAAGACTTCATAGTAGACCTACCTCAAGAGATCAATATTGCCCAAGGGAATGCTGCCTGCCCTGCAAGTTTCCTCAGCTGTAGAAAAACTGCTTCGTCATTAATTATACACCTTTTTTGTGACTACTTATCTTGCTAAATGACCCACCTTTTAGGGAGTTGCTACTCGTGGAATAAGGGTTTTGAAGTCTAAGTTCTCGAGCACCTGCCATCCCCTCTTCTTAGTGCACAACTTGCCACATCCAAAAATGCACCTGTTAAAGGGGAACGCTTCTTTCCAGAGAATGGTGAGTCTGCTGTTTCCCCAACTATCACACTCCCCTGCATGCTCTGGGGAGGCAAGGTTCTCGCAGACAGTGTTAGATGGCTGCATTTCTTAACACAAAGAGTGAAGAGGCTGCCTTCTCTTTCTATTTCTCACACGGAAAGTTCTAGATCACTCATTGCCTTCAGCAGTGTTTCAGTAGACTGTGCACCTATTGGGGAGTCAAGAGACCTGGGTTTCCAGCCACTGACTCCTTGTCAATCTGTAAATCAGCTCTAGGTCTCATGTTTCTCACCCACCATGAGCTGTGGGATAATTCACTCCTTCCACGGTGAGGATTTTCTACCAACTTTGTGAGGTAGGAGACACATGTTTGTGGTATAAACACAGGCTGCATTTACCTTACCTATGTGTATGTTTATCTTCCCTCACCTGCAGGCAGGAAAGGTATTTAATAAAATGGAGTGCCCTCTGGTCAATAAACTAGAAAAAAGGGGAAATCCCCTCAACATAACAAAGGCGACGTATAAACAGCCCACAGCTAACATACTCAATAACGAAAGGCTGAAAGCTTTTCCACTCTTCCACTCAGATCTGGAAAAAGACAATGATGCCCACTCTCTCTGCTTCCTTTGCACTTAGTACTAGAAGTCCCAGCCAGAACAATTAGATGATAAAAATAAATAAAAGACATCCAAATTGGAAAGAAGAAATAGCATTTTCCCTGTTCATTGATGCCATGATTTTAGACATCAAAAACCCTAAAGACTTCACAAAAAAATTGTTAGAACAAATGAACAAATCTGGGAAAGTTGCAGGATATAAAATAAACATACAAAAATCAGTTCCATTTCAATACACTAAAAATAAGCTAATTTTTTCCTTTTCAGGAAATTATGAAAACTACCTCGTTTACAATGACGTCAGAGAGAATAAAATACTCAGGAATAACTGTAACTAAGGCACAGAAGGACTCATATACTAAAAACTACACATTGATGAACAAAATTAAAGAAGACACAAATGGAAAGACATCCCATGTTCACAGATTGGAAAAATTAATATTGGCAAAATTTTTATATTGCCCAAAACAATCTACAGATGCAATGTTCTTCCTATCAAAATATCAGCAGCAATAGCAAAATAAGAATCAAAATTTCTAGAATGTATATGATACCATGAAAGATTCCAAAAAGGCAAAACCATTCTGAGGGTAGACACAGCAGCTCACTCCTGTAATCCTAGCACTATGGGAGGATAAGGAAGGTGGATTGCTTGAGTTCAAGAGTTCAAGATTAGCCTAAACAAGAGTGAGACCCATCAGGTCGAGGTCCAATATCACCGGCTCATTAACCAAGAATCTAACTATTATTCTTCACCGCCCTCCATAGCACCAATGACAGGTAAGATTCCCAAAGCGGGGACAACCTAAGACAGGATATGGAGAGGCTGCACCGTGGATTACATTCATAGTACCCAAAGACGGGTAAGATCACTCTGCGTTCAGTCAACCTAAGACAGGGACCAAACCATTGATGTTTGTATCCCCATGACGGGTAAG
>CAUYPK010086075.1:0-20461 GCA_963574355.1 Loris lydekkerianus | reverse complement strand
AGGATAATTGGTAGAGCCACACCTACAGTGCATCTTAGAATGGGTACAGGCAAAACTTATTAAATGCAGAATACAAATGTCCTCATACAATAACTAAGAAAATGCCATGAAGGCTATGTTAAACAGTTTGATGAAAATATTCCAGATTGTATATGAAACCAACACATTGTACCCCTTGATTGCACTAATGTACACAGCTATGATTTAATAATAAAAAAAAAATAGCTGGGTGTTCTGGCAGTTGCCTGTAGTCCCAGCAACTCAGGAGGCTGAGGCAAAAGAATCGCCTAGGCCCAAGAGCTGGAGGTTGCTGTGAGCTGTGACGCCACAGCACTCTACCGAGCGTGACAAAGCGAGATTGCGTCTCAAAAAAGAAAAAAGAGGCTCAGCGCCTGTGGCTCAAGTGACTAAAGTGCCGGCCACATACACCTGAGCTGGCGGGTTCGAATCCATGCTGGGCCCGCCAAATAACAATGATGACTGCAACCAAAAAATAGCTGGGCATTGTGGTGGGTGCCTGTAGTCCCAGCTACTTAGGAGGCAGGAGAATCACTTGAGTCCAGGAGTTGGAGGTTGCTGTGAACTGTAATGCCATGGCACTCTACCAGGGGGACAGCTTGAGGCTCTGTCTCAAAAAAGAAAAGAAAAAGAAACCCTACCTTGGAGGTACAACCCATGTAGAGATGGTAGAAGAGCAGAGACAATTCATGCTTAGAACCCACCCTCTTCACACCATCAAAACACCCATTACTCACACATTTCTGTTCAGGAAAGGCATGCTCCTGAAGCCTCAGAAAAACTTCTGTTTTCTTAGGAAGAGGGAAATAAAAATTAAAAGTTGACAAATGTTGCCATGTTTATTCCAAGCACCAGAGGTTTTCACTGGTGTTACTAACCTTGCCATCAGTACTCAACTTGAGTTGCTGGCACCAGTTCCTCAAAGTGTCTCGACACACATCATTAATGGGAGGCAAAACGGTTGGCAAGGGAAGATCAGGTTTTTTACATCTAGCTTTTCGGGTGGCTTTTGATCGTTTATTTGTTGGAAGTAGATGAACTGAGAAAAGAATAGAACAAAAGTAGGAATAATTTAAAGTCTGTGATTCTTTCACAATTTTACAAAGATCTTTTTGCTTTTCCCATGACCCAGTCTGCACACAAACATTCAATTTTTTTGCCTCAGGCAGGATGGCTCACACCTGGAATCCCTAGCACTCTGGGAAGCCAACATGAGCGGATTGCCTGAGCTCAAGAGACCAATCTGAGCAAGAGGGAGACTCCATCTCCACTAAAAGTAGAAAAACTAGCTGCCTGTAGTCTCAGCTACATGGGAGGATGAGGCAAGAAGCTCACTCATGCTCAAGAGTATGAAGTTGCTGTGAGCTATGATACCATAGCATTCTACATAGGGCAAGAGTAAGACTTTGTCTCAAAAAAAAAAGAAAAAGAAACAGGTTCGGCACCTATAGCTCAGCAGCTAGGGTACCAGCCACATACTCCACAGCTGGCAGGTTCGAATCCAGCCCGGGCCAGCCAAACAAAAATGACAACTACAACAAAAAAATAGCCGGGTATTGTGGAGGGCACCTATACTCTCAGCTACTTGGGAGATTGAAGCAAGAGAATTGCTTAAGGGTGGCGATTCTGTGAGTTAGGGCGCCAGCCCCATATACCGAGGGTGGTGGATTCAAACCGGCCCTGGCCAAACTGCAACAAAAAAAATAGCTGGGTGTTGTGGCGGGTGCCTATAGTCCCAGCTACTCAGGAGGCTGAAGCAAGAGAATCACCTAAGCACAGGAGCTGGAGGTTGCTGTGAGCTGTGTGACGCCACGGCACTCTACCGAGGGCAATAAAGTGAGACTCTGTCTCTACAAAAAAAAAAAAAAATAGGAGAGAGAATCACTTAAGCCCAAGAGTTTGAGGTTGCTGTGAGCTGTGATGCCACAGCACTCTACCAAGAGGGACATAGTGAGACTCTGTCTCTACAAAAAAGAGAGAGAGAGAGAGAATAGCTTAAGCCCAAGACAGCCTCAAAAAAAAAAAAAAAAAAAAAAAAAAATCAGTTTTTATTTCTCCTATTTCAAATGAGATAACAGATTCAGGAATGTAAGGATTTGTCCAAGATTCCAGAGATACAAAAAATGGCAGACCTGGGACTCAAACCTATGTTTAGATTCTAAATTCCATGTTTTTATACTACATACAGCAGCCTGTTGTTTTCTGTGGCCTCCAACCATCAACTACGTAGAACATTATATTGGATTTCTCTTCTAAAACGTCTAGATTTTGGGCTCGGCACCTGTGGCTCAAGCAGCTAACGCGCCAGCCACATATACCTGAACTGGTGGGTTTGAATCTAGCCCTGGTCCGCCAAACAACAATGATGGGCTGCAACCAAAAAATAGCCGGGCGTTGTGGCAGGCGCCTCTAGTCTAACGTTACTGATTTAAGTTGACACTTTGCAACAAGTTGTAAATAATAAATGCTACTGACTTGGGTAACAAAAAGAAGACCTCATATGTCAAATAATTTTGCTTTGTGAGAATTCAATGACTTGAGAAATATATGTGTGTATACATATATATATAATGTGTCCAGTTCAGTATCTAGAATAAAATTAAAGATTTTCATCTAAAAAAAAAAAGTATTGGACTCAGCGCCTGTGGCTCAAACAGCTAAGGCGCCAGCCACATGCACCAGAGCTGGCAGGTTCAAATCCAGCCCAGACCTGCCAAACAATGACAACTGCAACAACAGCAACAAAAAAAATAGCTGGGCGTTGTGGCAGGTGCCTGTAGTCCCAGCTACTTGGGAGGCTGAGGCAAGAGAATCACTTAAGCCCAGGAGTTTGAGGTTGCTACGAGCTGTGACACCACGGCACTCTACCCAGGGCAACAGCTTGAGGCTTTGCCTCAAAAAATAAACAAATAAATAAAAAGTATTAGATATCCAGGCATTGTGGTGGATGCCTGTAGTCACAGATACTTGGGAGGCTGAGGCAAGAGAATCACTTAAGCCTAAGAGTTGAAGGTTGCTGTGAGCTGTGACACCACAGTACTCTACCCAGGGTGAGTGAGACTCTGTCTCAAAAAAAAAAAAATCACCTTGAAATCCTCATTATTGGCCCAGAAAATAAAACTATTCTGAAATACTTATTTGATGACTTTATATGAAAGACTGAGAACAGATCTAAAGGGTCATGATTTTAAGAGCTGTTGTATTTTTTTGTTTTTTGGTCAGGCTGTTTCTGAATTCCTGAGCTTGAGCAATCCACTTGCCTCAGAGGGTGAGTATTATAGGTAGCCACGGGTGCCCAGCCAAACTGCTGTATATTTAATCAGTAATTATTTGCTAAGAAAAATACTAGATTTTTACCAAAATTATCTAAATTGTCATAAGAGGCAAGTATTAACTCCATTTTTTGTAGAAGAGGAGATTGAACTTCATGTGTTGGGAATTTGAATTGTTTCTTGTCTAGCTGCCCCACAAGACCCTGCTCTGTCCAAAATGTTCCACTGTTTTGTTTTGTTTTTCTTCCCCAGAGGCTAGAGTGAATGCACTGGTATAATCACAGCTCACTGCTGCCTTGAGCTCCTGAGCTTGAGAGACCCTCCCACCTCAGCCTCCAGAAAAGCTGGGACTTCAGGTGCTTTAAAATAATTAAAGGCCAAGTACAGTGGCTCAAGCCTATAATCCTGGGAGGCAGGTGGATCCCTTGAGTACAGTGGTTGGAGACCAGCCTGAGCAAGAGTGAGACCCTTAGGCTTAAGCGATTCTCTTGCCTCAGCCTCCCATGTAGCTGGAACTACAGGCACCCACCACAATGCCCAGCTAGATTTAGAGATGAAGCTTGTCTTGAACTCCTAAACTCAAGCAATCCACAGGGCCCTGCATCACAAGTGCTGGGATTACAGGTTTGAGCCACCATGCCTGGCCTATTTTTTGTCTTAAAAGCAGCAGTACATGGAGCTGGCTTAGCATATGAGAAGTAGGGGAGTTTGAGAGATCTCTTACTACAGATCATGATGGTGAGATTTAAATTGGTAGAATCAAAGGATAGGAGGAAAAAGTCTTACTTTTCCTGAACTTCTCAGAGTTGTAGGGCTGGCTCACTGAGGCAGTCCCTGTTCTCATATCTTCATTGTGTTTCTGGGAATTGTTCAGTTTGACATCAGAAGTTGAAGAAACAGTTGGTTCCATTTGTTCATTATCTAAATCGTCTTTAACCGGAACTAATGTCAAAATCACACTTTCTTCATCATCTATTTCCTCCTCAGAGAAATTCTGGAAAGAATCAGTCACAGATTCTTATTTAACATTATACAACTAAACTGCTTACTTTTAAGGCACAACTAATGAACAAGAAACTGAGAAGACAATAGGTGGATGGAGTGAAGAGTTCTAAGATTCCTTATACACGATGTTTATGAGCAGAATCTTCATGGGTAAAGGAAACAATGAGAAAATGGGCAAAAGCCAATTTACAGGTGGGTGATAATGAAAGAGAAAATAAAAGAGTAGGGCTTGAGTTTGAAGAATTACTTCCTCGGGGCTTCCTCCCCATCAGCCAAAACACCAAACACTTTCACTGTGTCTCCTGAACCTGCTATCACACCCAAGATTCCCAATTCAAGTTATTGAATTTCACTAGCACAAGCAATAACCTCCTGTTATCCCCAGTCTATTCTGACTGTTTTTTCTGCACAATTCGCTCTCCTACTTCTTGAAAACTTAGTGGCTTGTTTTTGCTATTCAGGTTAAAACTAAGATTAGTTCAAAAATCTGTGAACAAATGAATGCCTCAACAGCCTGGACCCTGCCCGTCTCTCCAGCTCAACCCCCCCCCCCCCTTTCTGACCTTCAGCCACTAGGGGCTTATTTCAGCTCCCAGGCCTGAGCCTGGAGCAGGTATCTATCTGTTTTGCTCTTTGTAGCTTTCACTGTAACTAACAAAACACCCAACACGATTGCATTCCCCGTTGTTTTTGTTATTTAATGAATTAAAGTGGAAAAGCAGGAAACATTTACTGGTTTTCTACAGTACAAAGGCACTGTGCTAAGTGCTTTCTGTATATTTCTTCCATGTAATTCTCACAGCATACTTACAGGCATTTTTTAGTTTCTTGTTTTACAAATGAGGAAACTGAGTCTGAGGAATTAAATGAACAATGTCATGGAGTAACACAAGCTCAAGTATGCTTCTGGTTAGCTTTTCTTCTCAATTCCAGAGGTATTTGAATAAACTATTCCAGCTCTTCAGTAGAGCTGACATGGTGCCCCTCCCCCTTAACCAGTTTAATCTCTTCAATGGCTTTCTATTCACTCTCAGCTCAGGTATCATGATTTTTGCATGTGTATAGCACTTTTTCAAACCACTCCCCCTCACTTTCATTCTTGTCAGCTTCAGGAAAATATTATTTGGCAAATATTTTTCGATTGTAGAAATAAGTAGAGGCTCAAAGCTCAGAGTAGCTATGGGACTTGCCTGTAATCATATAAGTACTACAACCTACTTCAGTCCTCTAGGCTGGTACAGTGGCCCCTGTAAATGTGCTATGACAGCTTCTCTGTTTAGATTCTTGGACACTCCAGGACAACCCAAGCCTAGTCTGGAAACTCATTTGGTTTAAAGGCCATTTGTAGTAGATTACTCCTTACTCCAGGAGGAAAAAGAAAACAATTGGCTACTTTACTTTCTGATTTTAACCATATTACCCTTTTCCACATTCCTTTTACCATAGTTTTCCTTTCTTTTTTAATTTATTTTTTCTTGTCCACTTGTGGTACTGATAGTCTTTCCTACAAAATAAGTCCTTTCCTTTGAACTAGGAAGAAATTTTATTTCTTTCTACTCTCACCCAAATACACATGGAGCCACAATCACATCTAAGAAAAGTAACTACCATTTGTGAAGAAGAGGTGGTTTCAGATGGAGGTTTCTTACATCTGGAAACTAAGAATCGGGGCAGAAAGGAAACAAGCAAAGCCTACAGAGACTTTGAAAAGCGGCTCTGTGAGAAAATTAATTCTATCAGAACAGAACTTACCTTCTGGCTGCTACCATGATTTGAGTCTGACATTTTTTCAGCAGGACCTGGGGGAGGTAAAGCCAGCAATAGTAAGGAAAGGTGCAGTTTACTTCTTTTAATCTGAAGATTTCTAGCTTGATTTCTCCTTTTATAAGCAAATGTCTCCCTTCACTTCCGGTTACCCAGAGGAGCTTTGTTTTCCTTCCCTCCACTTTCTCCCCCGCCCTCATTATCTGACAATATAACTTTATCTGTTTTATACTCTGTCTTGTACGTAAAGTGATAGTCGAATTGTTGAGTAATTAGAATCACTTCAAATCCTTTTTTAAAATTCGATTTGGGGCCAAGCTTGGTGGCTCATACCTGTAATCCTAGCTAGCACTCCCAGAGGCCGAGATGGAGAATCACTTTGAGATCAGGAGTTTGAGAACAGCCTGAGCAAGAATGAGACCCTGTCGCTACTAAAAATAGAAAAGTGAGCTGAGCATGGTGATACAAGCCTGTAGTTCCAGCTACTTGGGAGGCTGAGGCAGGAGAATTGCTTCAGCCCAGGAGTTTGAGATTACAGTGAGGCAGGCTGATACCACAGCACTTCTAGCCTGGACAAAATAGTGAGACGCTGTCTCAAAAAAAAAGGGGGGGGGGGGGAGAGGGTAGGGGGTGGAGTTTGGGCGTGGTGGCTCTCTGCTATAATCTCGGCCTATAATCCTAGCACGCTAGGAGGCCAGCTCAGGAGGATCCCTGGAGCTCAGGAGTTCCAGAAAAGTCTGTCTAAGAAAGAGATCCTGGCTCTTCTAAAAATAGAAAAATTACCTGGGCATAGTGGCAGGCGCCTGTAGTCCCAGCTACTGGGGAAGCTGGGACGGGAAGCTCCCTTGAACCCAGGAGTTTGAGGTTGCTGCTAGTGAACTCTGGCCAGGGCAACAGAGTGGGACTCTGTCTCAAAAATAATACTAATATATTGAGCTGGGCAGAAGAGAAGGGTTTGGCTATGCAGAAGAGGAGCAGCAGGACTCCAAACATTAAGACAAGGGATGGAAAAAGGAATGCAGGGGGAGCTGTAAACACTTGGGAATTTCTGGAGCATATGTTGAAGGCAGAATGTAGCAAAAGATAAAGCAGATGTTCTCTTAGGTCACTGTAAGAGCTAAGAAATTGCTGGTAAGGAATAAGATGGCAGCACTGAGATCCAAGTGCCTTTACAGACGACTTTCTCTGCCCCAGGAATGGTTCCATCTGTAAGTCTCAGGAGCTAGGGGCCCATGGCCAGTTTCATTTCGCAGTATAATTCAGTAAAAGTGTAGTCTGCAAGTGCTCAGTTTCAGTTTATTGAAGAACTGATTGGAAATATAAATTATGAGGCCCCATCCCAGACGTCCTTGAGGGTAGGGCCAAAGAAACAGCTTCAACAAGCCCTCCAGGTAACTTAGGCCCCTGAAGTCAAGAATTGTGGCTTGAGGAAGATTTGACCTAAGGGTTTTGGAGATAGGTAGATAATGGTGGTTAATTGTTGGCATTCCAGCTCCTCCTTTTGCTCCTCCTTTCCAGGATGGAAGTGGAATGCTGCTACAAGCAGATCAACCCACAAAGCACTCATCTCCCCGCTTGGGTGCAGCCTCAGGAGCTTTTTCTCAGTAAGTTAGAGGGAAGCTGAGCTGGTGACAGGAGCTGATTTTAGTGCCTTAGGAGTTGAGGCAGGATTTCAGGTGAGAGGACCATTTTTCTTTTTTTTACTATATTTCCTTTTTTTGTTGCATTTTTCACAATAAAATATCCTGTTTTACTAGGAGTTTTTTCTAAGTGTTTTATTATGGGAAAGTGCAAACATACATAAAAGACAATAATATCATCAGTCTCCATCAATCTATCATATAGCTTCAATAATTAATGATTCTCGGACTCTCAATCTGGTTTCATCCAAACCTCCACCCATTCCTCTTCTCCCAGGTTATTTTAAAGCAAATGTCAGACTTCATATCATTTTATTTATAAATCAAGGGGAGGCCAGTGAGGTGGCTCACGGCTGTAATTTTACCACTCTGGGAGGCTAAGGCAGGAGGATCACCTGAGGTCTGGAGCTTGAGACCAGCCTGAGGAACAGTGAGACCCCATCTCTCCTAAAAATAAAAAATTAGCCAGGTGTTATGGCGGACACCTATAGTCCCAGTTACTTGGGAGGCAGAGGCAGGAAGATCCCTCAAGCCCTGGAGTTTGAGGTTGCTGTGAGTTAGGCTGACACTAAGGCATTCTAGCCTAGGCAACAGAGTGAGACTCTGCCTAAAAAAAAAAAAAAAAAAAAAAAAAAGCAAGCATGAATTAAGGTGAAAAATACTTTTTTCTACTATTACTACAATATCTTTTTTGTATCTAAAAATGATTTTAAGGGCTGAGTGCGGTGGCTTATGCCTATAATCCTCGCACTCTGGAAGACTGAGGTGAGTAGATTGTCCTGAGCTCACAGGTTTTAGACCAGCTGGAGCCAGAGCAACACCTTGTCTCTAAAAATACCTAGGCATTGTGGTGGGTACCTATAGTCCCAGCTACTTGGGAGGCTGAGGCAAGAGAATCACTTGAGCCCAAGAGTTTGAGGTTGCTGTGAGCTGTGATGCTACAGCACTCTACTGAGGGCGACAAAGTAAACTGTCTCAATTAAAGGGAAAAAAAAGAGAGAGAGAAAGAGGGTGGCACCTGTGGCCCAAAGGGGTGGGGCACCGGCCTCATATGCCAGAGCTGGTGGGTTCTAAGCCCAGCCCCGGCCAAAAATTGCAAAAAAAAAAAAAAAGAAAGAAACGGGAGGGGGGGGTCCTCAATATTTGCCAGGATGGTATTAAACTCTTAGGCCAAGCTTTCCTCCAACCTCCACCCCTTGAGCCCAAGAGTTTGAGTCTATCCCGGGTAAAATAGCAAAATCCCAAAAAGTAAATAACTAAATAAATGAAAAGTCTTTCTTGCCATCTTCATTCATCTGTTTACTCATTCTCTTTTTTTTTAGAGACAGAGTCTCACTTTATTGCCCTTGGCAGAGTGCGTGTTGTCACAGCTCATAGCAACCTCCAACTCCTGGGCTTAGGCGATTCTCCTGCCTCAGCCTCCCCAGTGGCTGGGACTACAGGCGCTCGCTGCAATGCCGTTATTTTTGGTTGGAATTTGGCCAGGGCCAGGTCTGAACCCACCACCCTTGGTATATGGGGCCAGTGCCCTACCTACTGAGCCACTGGTGCCTCCTAATTTACTCATTCTTTAAGTTTAAATACCAGGTTCTTAAAAGTAACTCTAAAAGGGATTGCTTCTGTTGTTATTCTTTCCACTCACTCTCTTTCTTCAAAGAATCAATTGAATCTTTAATTCTGTATGTTTTTGGAATTCGATGTGTAACTTCATCTCCCCAGTTAGCAAGCCTCAGGACAGCAATGGCCAGGTAGGCCACCCCTGGTTTCCCAGAGCCTTGCACTCTGTCTGGCTCAAAACAGACATGGTCAGGCTGAGCATAGTGGTTCACACCTGTAATACCAACACTTTGGGAGGCCAAGGTGGAAGGATTCTTTGAGCTCAGGAGTTGGAGCACAACCTGAGCAAGAGTGAGACCCCATCTCTATTAAAATACAAAAATTAGGCTCGGAGCCTGTAGCTCATTGAGACCAGCCTGAGCCAGAGCAAGAACCTGTCTTTAAAAAATACCCAGGTTAGGCAGTGCCTGTGGCTCAGTGGGTAGGGCACCAGCCACATATACCAAGTGTTGTGGGTTTGAACCCGGCCCCGGCAGAACTGCAACAAAAAATAGCTGGGTATTGTGGCAGGCACCGGTAGTCCCAGCTACTGGGAAGGTTGAGGCAGGAGAATTGCCTAAGCCCAGGAGTTGGAGGTTGCTCTGAGCTGTGACAACACGCACTCTACCGAGGGCAATAAAGTGAGACTCTGTCTCTAAAAAAATAATAATAACTAAATAAAAATACCCAGGCATGGTGGCACCTGTAGCTCAGTGGGTAGGGCACTGGACACATACACCAAAGCTGGCGGGTTGAAACCCAGCCTGGACCAGCTAAAACAACAATGAGAATTGCAACAAAAAACATAACTGGGCATTGTGGCGGGCGCCTGTAGTTCCAACTACTTGGGAGGCTAAGGCAAGAGAATCACCTAAGCCCAAGCGTTTGAGGTTGCTGTGAGCTGTGACATCATAGCACTCTACCCAGGGTGATAGCTTGAGAGTCAGTCTCAAAAAACAAAAAATAAAATAAAAATAAAAATACCCAGGCATTGTGGTGGGAGCCTATAGCCCCAGCTACTTGGGAGGCTGAGGCAAGAGAAAAACTTGAGCGCAAGAGTTTGAGGTTGCTGTGAGCTGTGACACCAGGGCACTCTACCAAGGACGACATAATGAGACTCCGTCTCAAAAAAAAAAAAAAAAAAAGAGCGGCACCTATGGCTCAAAGGAGTAGGGCACCAGCCCCATATGCCAGAGGTGCAGGTTCAAACCCAGCCCCAGCCAAAAACTGCAAAACAAAATTAGCTGGCTGTTTTTGTGGGCCCCTCTAGTCCCAGCTACTCATAAAGCTGAGGCAGGAGGATCACTTGAACTCATGAGTTTGAGGTTGCTGTGAACTGGGCCGACACCATAGCACTCTAACCTGGACAAAAATGTAAAACTCTACTCTGTGCCTATAGTTCAGTGAATAGGCTGCAGGCCACATATACCGAAGTTGGCAGGTTTGAGCCCAGCCCAGGCTGCTAAACAACAATGACAACTACAACCAAAAAAAAAAAAAAAAAATAGCCAGGCATTGTGGTGGGTGCCTGTAGTCTCAGCTACTCCGGAAGCTGAGGCAAGAGAATTGCTTAAGCCCAAGAGTTGGAGGTTACTGTGAGCTGTGACGTCATAGCACTCTACCCAGGTGACAGCTTGAGGCTCCGTCTCAAAAAATAAAAAATAATAAAATAACAAGAGTGGGACTCTGTCTTTTTTTTTTTTTTTTTTTTGAGACAGAGTCTCACTTTGTCACCCTCAATAGAGTACTGTAGCATCATAGCTCACAGCAACCTCAAACTCTTGTGCTTAGGTGATTCTCTTGCCTCAGCCTCCCAAGTAGCTGGGACTACAGGCGCCTGCCACAATGCCTGGACATTTTTTGGTTGTAGTTGTCATTTTTTTTGGGGGGGAGGGGTTCTTTTTTGCAGTTTTTGGCCAGGGCTGGGTTTGAACCTGCCACCTCCAGCATATGGGACTGGCGCTCTACTCCTTTGAGCCACAGGTGCTGCCCATGTAGTTGTCATTGTTGTTTGACAGGCCAGGGCTGGATTTGAACCTGCCAGCTCCAGTGTTTGTAGCTGGCGCCCTAACCACTGAGCAACAGGCACCAAGATGAAAGTTCTTAATTAGATGCAACAAATAATTCTAAAACATATTATACTTTCTTAAGTTTGGAGCTTAACATATATACTTCAAAGCTAAAAAGTACCCACTACCTGAATGCCAAACTTTTAAAAATAACTGAGGTTGTAAGGTGTAGATTTTTTAAAAAGAGGGAAAAACCTGTTTCTGAATACTTGTTCTAATAATTATTTCAATCATAGATAAAATTTCTGAAATAAAAATGCATTACCTATTTCAGATATATATTTTACTTACTATATTTCAAGTTAAGTATTTATAGATGGACCAGGCGAGGTGGCTCATGCCTATAATACTAGAACTCTGGGAGGCCAAGGCAGGTGGATCACCTGAGCTCAGGACTTCAAGACCAGCCTGAGCAAAAGTGAGAGCCCGTCTCTACTAAAAATAGAAAAACTAGCCAGGTCCTGTGTTATGTACCTGTAGTCCCCGTTACTAAAGATGCTGAGGCAAGAGGATCTCTGGAGCCCAAGAGTTTGAGGTTGCCGTGAGGTATGACACCATAGGCATGCTACCCAGAATGACAAAGTGAGACACTCTTGAAAAAAAAATTATAAATGCATCATTTATCTTATTTAGATAAGTGTTTTTCAGAATCTTCTTTTTTTTAAGGCAGAAGAACATGTTGTACAAGAGTAAATGTTTATGGAGTGCCAATATGTAATAGATAAAAGTGGAGTAACTCTGATTGAGTTAAAAAACAAACATAAGGCACCCCATAGAACCCAACGGTTTCTTTGTTTTTGTTTTTGTTTTTTGAGACAGAATCTCACTTTGCCACCTTTGGTAGAGTGCGATGATATCACAGCTCACAGCAACCTCAAACACTTGGGCTCAAGCGATTCTCTTGTTTCAACCTCCCGAGTAGCTGGGAGTACAGATGCCTGCCTGCCACAACACCCGGCTATTTTTAGAGATGAAGTCTTGCTCTGGCTCAGGCTGGTCTAGAACTCTCGAACTTGTGAGCTCAGACAATCCACCTACATTGACCTCCCAGAGTGCTATGATTATAGTCATAAGCCACTAAGCCTGGTCTAGAACTGCAATTTAAAGAAATAGCTGAGAGGAGACACCTGGGGCTCAGTGGTTAGGGTGTTGGCCATGTGCTCCGGGCTGCTGGGTTTGAACATGGAGAGGGCCTGCTAAACAAAAAAAGTAGCTGGGCGTTGTGGTGGGCGCCTTTAGTCCCAAATACACAGGAGGCTGAGGCAAGATGATCTCTTGAGCCCAAGAGTTTGAGGTTGCTGTGAGCTGTGACGCCATATCACTCTACCAAGGGCAACAAAGTAAAACTCTGTCTCAATTAAAGAAAAATAAATAAATAAATAGCTGAGGCAGGGCATGGTAGCTCATGCCTATAATCCTAGTACTCTGGGAGGCTGAAGCAGGTAGATTGTTTGAGCTCGCGAGTTTGAGACAAGCCTGAGCCAAAGTGCCAGCCTGAGCAAAAGTAAGACCCTGTCTCTACTAAAAATAGAAAAACTGAGGCAAGAGGATTGCTTGAGCCCCAGAGTTTAAGGTTGCTGTGAGCTGTGACACTACAGCACTCTACTCAGGGCAACAGCTTGAGACTCTGTCTCAGGGTGGCTCCTATGGCTGAGTGGGTAGGGCACTGGCCCCATATACTGAGGGCGGCGGGTTCAAACCTGGCCCCATCCAAACTACATCAAAAAAAAAAAAAAAAAAAATTCCCTGGTGTTGTGGTGGGTGCCTGTAGTTGCAGCTACTCGGGAGGCTGAGGCAAGAGAATCGGCTATGTCCAGGAGCTGGAGGTTGCTGTGAGCTGTGACGCCACGGCACTCTTCAGAGGGCAACAAAGTGAGACTCTGTCTCTAAAAAAAAAAAAAGAAGAAAAAAAGATATAGCTAAGTATCTGAAACTATTGTTTAGTTATCACTACAACAAGGAAGGTATAGTTACTGAGTTCTTCAGTTCTCTTAGAAGTCAAATGAAATTACACTAAAAGATGTTCCAAATTGGGACATATCCTTCAGTACAAGAAATTTCCAATTCTGTTTTGTCTCAGTAAATGATCAAATTTATAAAAAAGAAATAATAGGCTTGGTGCCTGTAGCTCAAGTGGCTAAGTTGCCAGACACATACACCAAAGCTGATGGGTTTGAATCCAGCCTGGGCTGCCAAACAACGACAACTACAACCAAAAAATGGCCAAGCATTATGGCATGTGCCTGTAGTTGCAGCTACTTGGGAGGCTGAGGCAAGAGAATTGCTTGAACCCAGGAGTTGGAGGTTGCTGTGAGCTGTGATGTCATGATACTCTTACTCAGGGTGACAGCTTGAGGCTCTGTCTCAAAAAAAATAAAAAATATAAAAGAAAGAAAGAAAGTGTTGTACTCATGTGCCACCTGTAAGAAAAACTCAGACCCCACTTCAGGTATAAATCAGATAGTGATTTATTACACCTGCACAGGGGACCATGGTGATTTATTACACCTGTGTAGGCGGGTCACTGCCCCAGAGGGCAAATGGCCCCGAACAGAAAAGCAGGCTGTCTTTTATACCATTTTTGTGCTGTGTTGGCAGGCAAGCTGGTGAGCACAGAAGCATGACGTGGCTGGTTAGCTCAGGGACGGGGTTACAGAGTTGGCTCAGGGGAGGCTATAGCATGGTGGTTGGCACCAGGACAAACTTAACTTGGGAAACTAAGTTTGAATAAGTTTTCACCATTGTTTTACCTGTGGCTAGGAATTTTTTGGGAACTGAGGGAACTTCCTTGTTCTGTAACCTGTTCTCAGAATTAACTCAAGCAGGGGTTTGAGATGTGCAGGGACTCAGGCTGAGATAGTAGGGGCCGTTAGGGGTCCTTTTGCTGGATTCTACAAAAGAAATAATAATAAAACAAAATTCCTACTTAAAACTAGGTGTGATGCCTCATGCCATGACCTCCCAGAGTGCTAGGATTACAGGTGTGAGCCACCACACCTGGCCTGACATTATTACAACTTTTTTTTTTTTAAGTTTTTGAGGGCAGCACCTGTGGCTCATTGAGTAGGGTGCTGGCCCCATATACCATAGGTGGCAGGTTCAAACCTGGCCCCCGGCCAAAAACTGCAAAAAAATAAAATAAAATAAAGTTTTTGAAACAGGGTCTCACTCTATTGCCTGAGTTAGAATGCAGTGATATCATCATAGCTCACAGCAACCTCAAACTCCTGGGCTCAAATGATTCTCCTGTCTCAGCCTTCCAGGTAGCTAGGACTACAGGTGTGTGCCATCACATCTGGCTAATTTTTCTAATTTTTGGTAGACACAGGGATCTTGCCCTTGCTCAGGCTGGTCTCCAATTCCTATCCTCAATCAATCTTCCCTCCTGGGCCTCCATAAGTGCTGGGATTACAGGCATGAGCCATCATACCCTGAACTTGATCTATCAGTTCTCAGACAACTTCATTGACTTTACAAATCCTTTTATACTTACATTTTCTTAAATGCCTGAATTATTGCACTTATGAGGACATTCTCTTCTACCGGGACATTTTTTCCAGGTCACTGCCAGTGAAACCTTAAGCAATTGGACCACCATGATGTGCCAGGGACTATCTATGCTCCATACAGCACTCAGAATGGGTCCTTTTGTGTTCACCAGCAGATGAGTGAGTTAGTACAGAATTCCATCATTTTTTTTTTTTCTGCCTGCTCCAACACATGCATTTGTTCAGGTCCTCCAAAAAGCAAATGCCAGGATGGAATTAGGCGAGCAAGAGATTCGTTGTAGAAAGCAATAGTGAAGGAGAATGTGAAGGGCGCTTGAGAAGGCTGGGAGAGCTGTCAGACCCTAATGTAGGTCTGACCTCTGTAAAGGAGAGAGAGAGGAGTTTGGGGAGTAAGCCTCGTAAACTACAGTGCACTTCTAAGAAAATGTCAGCAAGGATGATGAGTTCTTAGCCCCAAGAAAAGCCCTGCCTCAGAATTTCTGCTGTACATGGCTGTTGAGAATAACTGATGGGACTTATAGCCTGGACAAGAGCATACTGGTGAATTCAACTGAGAGACCACAGGTCAATTTCTCCCCTGGCAGCAGAGTGCTGAAAGGCACATTTGCACAGCTACACTTCCTTCGCCTAAATGCCTTGAAGAAAGGGAAGAGAAATATCATATTCTCAGGTGTGGCGCTTCTCTTCTGAGGATATTAACACTTTATGGGAATAGAACAGGGCCAAATCACTTGACTTAGCAATCAATTCATGAAAAATGTCAACGTCTGCCAGTAGAAAATGAGCTGCACCTAGCAAAGGGAGGGATGCCCTACGAGAGCTCTTTCAACTGATAGACTATCAAATGGTGAGTGACTTGTTTTATTGCGTTCTTTCCCCCACTTTACCATTGGAAGCTAATTAAAATTGAGCTTACTTCTTCTACCTGACCAGCACTGACTATTAATGTCAGTCTTACCAGAAACTTTTTGCGTCGAGAATTCAAAAAGTGGCATTAACATAGCTGAAGCTACTGCTGTAGGATAGTCTGATCTTGGTCCTTTTCTTGAATAAAATGGTTGCACAGCCCGTTGGCCTGAGTTACTGATCAAAAGCATTTTGGTCACATCAAGGGTAGTGGCCATTGTTGAACTGACCGACATCAAGCCCAAGCCTCTTCCTGAATGTGACAATTTCTGCTCCACTTCTGCTAGGTAAGCATGTTCTGAAATAAGCCTCATGATCGGTGTCCTAAAGTTATGTACCACTAACTTTTGTTTTAATGAGTGTTACTTATTTATTTATTCTTATTTTTTTTTTTGAGACAATGTCTCACTTTATCACCCTCCGTAGAGCACTGTGGCATTATAGCTCACAGCAACTTCAAACTCTTGGGCTTAAGTGATTCCCTTGCCTCAACTTCCCAAGTAGCTAGGATTACAGGTGCACATGACAATGCTTGGCTATTTTTAGACACAGGGGTTAGCTCTTGCTCGAGTGGTCTCGAACCAGTAAGCTCAGGCAATCCATCTGCCTCGGCCTCCCAAGTGCTAGGATTATAGGTCTGAGCCACCACACCCGGCCTATTTCTTTATGTAGGTATTTATTTACTTATTTATTTTTTGAGACAGAGTCTCGTTCTGTCACCCTGGGTAGATTGTTATGTCATCATCATAGCTCACAGCAACCTCAGACTCTTGGGCTCAAGCAATCCTCTTGCCTCAGCCTCTCGAGTAGCTGGGACTACATGTACCCACCACAATGCCCGGCTAGTTTTTTCTATTTTTAGTACAGATGGGGGTTTAACTCTTGCTTAGGCTGGTCTCGAACTCCTCATCTCAAGCAATCCAACTCCCTTGGCCTCCCAGAGTGCTAGGATTGTATGTGCAAGCCTCCTGGAGCCGGGCCTGAGTGTTATTTATTTTAGTAATTCAAAATATGCTAATGGGAGGGATTGTGAAAAGAGTGATGTATGAGGGGAGAGACTGAGAATAAGGCCTTCCTCTTTTCTATCTATCTCTCTGCTTTCTCGAGCCTCGAGTCACATCAACAATAAGCAAAAATAAATGGATATAAAAATTCTGAGTCAGCTTGGTGCCTGTAACTCACCAGCTAGGGTGCCGGCCACATACACGAGGGTGGGGGGTGGTGAGGTAGGGCAGGCAGGTTCGAACCAGGCCTGGGCCTGCCAAATAACAATAACAACCACACACACACACACACACACACACACACACGCACACAAAAGCTGGGCATTGTACCAGTTACTTGGGAGGCTAAGGCAAGAGAATCTCTTAAGCCCAAGAAGTTGAAGTTGCTGTGAGCTGTGACACTATAGCACTCTACCAAGGGCAATATAATGAGACTGTATCTCAAAAAACGAAACAAAACAAAACAAAAAATTCTGAGTTTATATACCATTACTATTCTCCCAAAAAGTGACTTTTCTTTTTCTTTTTCTTTTTTTTTTTTGAGACAGAGTCTCACTTTGTTACCTTTGGTAGAGCTCACAGCAACCTCCAGCTCTTGAGCTTAGGCGATTTTCTTGCCTCAGCCTCCCGAGTAGCAGGGACTACAGGTGCCTGCCACAATGCCAGGCTATTTTTTGTTGCAGTTTGGCTGGGGCCTGGTTTGAACCCACCACCCTCAGAATATGGGACTGGTGTCCTACTCACTGAGCTACAGACACCACCCAAAAGTGACTTTTCTTGATATGCATTTTTATAAAACACTCTTTTTCTGTGAAAGGTAAGAGAGAAATAAAAGTTAATAAGAGGAGGGCCTGGGTGTGGTGGCTCACTCATATAATTCCAGCACTTGGGAGGCTGAGGTGGGTGGATTGCCTGAGCTCACAGCTTCTAGACAAGCCTGAGCCAGAGTGAGCCCTTGTCTCTAAAAAACAAAAAATAGCCAGGTGCTGTGGCAGGCACCTGTAGTCCCAGCTACTTGGGAGGCTGAATCAAGAGAATTGCTTGAACCTGAGAGTTTGAGGTTGCTGTGAGCTGTGATGCCACAGCACTCTACCGAGGGTGACAAAATGATATTCTCTCTCCAAAAATAAAATTAAAAAGTTAATAAGAGGACTCATATTCCCGTCTTTGTTCTGAGTAGTAAAAATTTTCAATTTACTAACTCGGTCACAAGTACGTAAGTTATTTTCTTTCTCTTTTTTTTTTTTTTTTTGAGACAAGAGTCTCACTTTGTTATCCTCATTAGAGTGATGTGGCGTCCTCACAACAACCTCAAACTCAAATGATTCTCTTGCCTCAGCCTCCCATGTAGCTGGGATTACAGGAATTTACCACAATGCCTGGCTATTTTTAGAGACAGGATCTCGCTTTTTTGTTTGTTTTTTTTTTTTTGGCCGAGGCTGGGTTTGAACCTGCTACCTCCTGGCACCCTATTCCTTTGAGCCACAGGCGCTTCCCAGGGTCTCGCTCTTTTTCAGACTGATCTCGAACTCCTGAGCTCAGGCAATCCTCCCTTCTCAGCCTCCCAAGTGCTGGAATTATATGAGTGAGCCACCTACCCCGGCCCAGTACTTAAGTTATATTTTTGGCACCAGCTACAGAAAGTGTGTCAAAGTAGCCCACCCATGGGAGGCAGACTTGCTGGCCAGGAAGTGTTCTGCTTGGGGAAAGTTAACGTTGAAAAATACATGCAGTCCTTAAGGCCATTTGGTCAGCAGTTAGCCAGGGCAGCTCTGTCCCCTCCCCTTTCCCACCTTAATGTGATAGCACATGGGTAGCCTAGGCAGAGAATAAATACCTCAGATGACCTCTTACAGCAGGTGTCTGTATATGTTGTGGTTCTTTTCTATCTCACATCTTCGAATGTTTATATTTCAATAAACCTCTACCTCTTCACACACACACACAATGAAAAATAGAAGCTAAGAAGGAATTGAACAAAATTGTGATAAATAACATTTGCGTAATCACCAGCAAATGTGGTGTATTGCAAATATTAATTACATGCCATTAATTCTTACAACCTGTGAGATAAATATTTTGATTATTCCCATTTAGGTAAGGGACACTCAACGTCAACCAGCAATTGAAATAGCAAAGCTGATCTTCCAGCTTAGATCTTGACCATTTTTTCCTTTTTTTTTTTTTTTTTTTTTTAAGAGTTAGTAGAGTGCATCACAGCTCACAGCAACCTCCAGCTCTTGGGCTAGGGCGATTCTCTTGCCTCAGTCTCCCAAGTTGCTAGGACTACAGGCGTCCACCACAACGCCCGGCTGTTTTTGTTGTAGTTGCCACTGGTGGCTGCCGCCAAGTTTGAACCTGCTACCCTTGGTATATGGGGCTAGCTCCCTACCCACTGAGCCACAGGCGCCGCCCACTTTTTCTTTTTTTGTAATTGAGACAGAGTTTCACTTTGTCACCCTTGATAGAGTGCTGTGGCATCATAGCCCACAGCAAACTCAAACTCTTGGGCTTAAAGGATTCTCTTGTCTCAGTCTCCCAAGTAGCTGGAACTACAGGCACCTACCACAATGCCTGGCTATTTTTTTGTTGCAGTTGTCATTGTTGTTTAGCTGGCCTGGGCCAGATTTGAACGCACCAGCCTGGGTGTATGTGGCCAGTGCCCTTCCCACTGAGCTACAGGGACTGTCATAAATAGGACTTTTTCTTTTTCTTTTTCTTTTTTTTTTTTTTTGAGACAGAATGTCACTTTGTCACCCTGGGTAGAGTGCTGTGGCATCATAACTCACAGCAACCTCAAACTCTTGGCCTTAAGCGATTCTCTTGCCTCAGCCTTCCAAGTAGGTAGGACTACAGGTATCCGCCACAACGCCCAGCTATTTTTGATTGTAGTTGTCACTGTTGTTTGGCAGGCCTGGGCTGGATTTGAACCTGCCAGCTCTGGTGTATGTGGCTGGTGCCCAAGCTGCTGAGCTACAGGCACTGAACCAACAGGGCTTTTTCTTTTTCTTTCTTTCTTTCTTTCTTTTTTTTTTTTTTTTTGAGACAGAGGCTCACTTTGTTGCCCTCAGTAGAGTGCAGTAGTGTCACAGCTCACAGCAACCTCCAACTCTTGGGCTAGGGTGATTCCCTTGCTTCAGCCTTCCAAGTAGCTGGGACTACAGGCGCCCACCGCAATGCCCGGCTATTATTTTGTTGCAGTTTGACCAGGGCTGGGTTTCAACCCGACACCCTCAGTATACCCTACCCATTGAGCCACAGGCGCCGCCTTCAACAGGACTTTTTCAATCTCTAGCTCTGAGGTCTCTGTATAGAAATACTGGGAGTAGAGTCATATGGTAAGACACCATTTCCTACTTGATTTTCTTTCTTTCTTTTTTTTTTTTTGAGACAGAGTCTCACTTTGTTGCCCTTGGTAGAGTGCTGTAGCATCACAGCTTACAGAACCTCCAGCTCTTGGGCTTAGGTGATTGTCTTGCCTCAGCCTCCTGAGTAGCTGGGACTACAGGTGCCTGCCACAACACCTGGCTATTTTTTTGTTGCAGTTTGGCCGGGGCTGGGTTTGAACCCACCACCCTTGGTATATGGGGCTGGTGCCCTACTCACTGAGCCACAGGCGCCACCCTCCTCTTTGATTTTCAAACTAAACTCTTTTATAATCCTTTGCAGTAACATTTA
>CAUYPK010086072.1:0-62163 GCA_963574355.1 Loris lydekkerianus | reverse complement strand
TCAGAAGCAGCATAACAAAATCCAAACTTGGCAAAGAGCCACAGTATACAAAATAATGATAAGAGGCAAAGAGCCGCATTCATTTTGGCCGGGAGCCGCATGCGGCTCGAGAGCCGCGTGTTCGCCACCCCTGCTCTATTTGGTAAGGTAAGTTACAAAAACCCAAACCTAATATCATACTTACCACTGAAGGGTTGAAATCTTTATATGCTGAGCTTAGGTACAAGATGAGGAGGTCTACTTTCACCTCTTGTATTTAACATGGTACTGGAAGTTCTAGCTAGAACAATGGCTACCTTCCTTTTAGGCAGAAAACAGAGATAAAAGGTGCCCACTCATATTGAAAAGGGAAGAATAAAACTATCTCTATTTGTCGATGACATGATCTTCATGTACAAAATCACAAGGAATTTACAAATAAATAAATAAATATATTATCTCTAATAAAATAGTTTAGCAACATTGTAAGATACAAAATAAATGTACAAAAATTGTTTTTTTAATATCCTAGCAGTGCAAAAATGAAACTAAGAAAACAATTGCACTTAAATAACATCAAAACGATAGAACATTTAGACATAAATTGAATAAAAAAAGTATAAAACTTGTTCACCAAAAACTGCAAAGTAACATTGAAAGAAATTACAGACCTAAGTATTAGAAAGATATCCTATGTTCACTGATTGGAAGATTTAATATTATTAAAATGACAAAATTTCTCAAATTGCTTTAGGAATTCAATGCAATCAGTATCAAAATCTCAGCTTTGTTTTGTAGAAATTGATAAGCAGATCCTAAAGTTTATATGGAACTATGAAAGATCAAGAAAAAGCCAAATCAGTCTTACAAAAAAGGGCAAAGTTGGAAGTCTCATACTTTCCACCTTCAAAGTTACTACATTTCTGTATTAAGCAAATGTACTGGTATGAGGATAGACAAATCGGTCAATGGGATAGAATTGAGAGCCCAGAAATAAAAACCGAATGTTTGTAGTCAGTTGACATCAACAAAATGGCAAAACAATTCAATGAGAGAAGGAATAGTCTTTAAACAAATGGTGCTGCGACAGCTAAATGTCTCACATTCAAAATAATGAAGTGGAAACTCTACCTTACACCATATGTGAAACTTAACTCAGAATGGATCAAAAATCAACATTTTAAACTGTAAAATTCTTAGATGAAAAAAATTGGTATAAGTCTTTGTAACTGAATGAGGCAATAATTTTTTCTCAGATAATACTAAAACACAAAAAACAAAAGAAAAAAAAAAAACCAAACAGATAAATTGGATTTTATCCAAACAAAAAATGCTTGTACATCAATAGATACTTTGATGCTTTTACATCAAGAAAAAAAAGCCTACAGAATATTAGAAAAATGTTTGCACATCAAATATCTGATAAGGGACTACAATCCAGGGTACAACAAACATTTACAACTTAACAGAAAGGTAAAATACAATTTGTAAAAGGTCAAAGAATTTAAAGAAAGGATTTGAACAGACATTTCTACCTTATTTCAACAAATATAGGCCACTGTGAATGTTTTAAAATGAAAAACAGAAATTCAAGTGTTGTCTTGTCAGAATGCCAGAACCTCTACTTTTACTTTCTTTTTTCTGCATGTTATTTTTACCTATTCATTTAACAAGATGAAGGAATCCTACCTAGAATTAAGAGTCAGAGAAAGTTAAAAATGAAATTGTTAAATTTTTCTTATTAAAAAGTGCTAAATAGAGTCTGAAAGTAATTATTCAAACTGATTTGAGTCACTGAACTCTTATTATCTGTGCCTTTTTGTCACTCATTATAAAAAACAGTTAAGATATGAGTGAATCTTAGAGATATCTGTGTACTGTAAAGACACTCCACAGTGTCTTCACTGACAAAATGGAAACGGTATTTACGTGTAAATGCCAGAACTGATATACAGTCTAGATCAGGGGTCCTCAAACTACGGCTAATGGGGCACATGGGGCCCGCCGATGACATTTATCCGGCTCTCTGGGTGTTTTTGCCACAGCTGCCTGTCCTGCTTAGTAACTGACTTGTCTTGGGCCGCAGGGAGTATGTGTGGAATGTGCGGCAACTCTCCGACTCTGTTTCTTCTCTCTGTCTGTCCCTGCAGGGTGTTATTGCTGTCCTGCTTAGCAACTCACTGTCGGACCCACACTCTCCAATTCCCCTCCTACTCTCTGGCTCCGCCCCTTCTCTCTGTCTCTCCCCACCCATCTTTCTCTCTGTCTCTCGACTCATTTCAGTCTCTTGTGTAGTTGGAGGAGTCACCAGGTTGCCTGTGCAGAACCTGCCGTTGTCTAAGGACTGAGGTAAGAACAAGTTAGGATTTTTTTTTTTTAAGGAGGTCTTTTTTTTTTTTTTTTTTTTTTTTTTTTTAATTGTGCAGTTAGTAGGGCCTTTTTTTGCAGTTAAGGGTGGCCTTTTTTCCTGAAGTTAGGAGGTCTTTTTTTTTTTTTTTTTGATAGATAGGGGGCACCTTTTTTTGAAGTTAGGAAAGCCTTTTTTTTTTTAAGTTGGCTAGTTGGTTGGGGATAGTTTCTAGGGGGGTTGCATCACAGTGATAATGCAAATAGTCAGCACTCAGTGCTAATGCAAATTGTTAGTGTTCAGAGGTAATGCAGATAGTGCTCAGTGATTATGATAATTGTAAGTGCTCAGTGTTAATGCAAATTGTTAGCGCTCAGTATTAATGTAAATTGTCAGCAGTCATATTATCGCAAATGGTCAGTGCTCAGTGTTACCACATGGGGGCCCAAAACTGGTAATCTGCTTGGGGCCCCATGGGAACTTAATCTGGCTCTGCAGACAGCTGAGGAGTAGGAAACCCAATTTAATTGCCAGTAAATGCATTTATATTCTGATTGCTATTCAGTTGTGTATGATGTTGTATGTTGTGTGCCGTGTAAGCCCTCATTCACACTGTTGCGATCTCTGAGTAGTGCTGAACATAAAATAAATATAAATATGATAGTTTGGTTGGAGAAGTGAGAAAAGATAAAATATTAAAACTGAAATATACATTGACAACTCAGCAAAATACTTTTGTTAAGCAGAAAGAGCTAAATACTTCATCACTGTGAGCAAGTTTTCAAGTTGCCAAGCTAATAGCATGCACTGGCAGACCATTTGTGAAGGGAGAATTTGTTAAAGAATGCCTTCTTTCTGTTGCCAAAGAGATGTGCCCATAGAAGGCTGATTTATTTAGTACAGTGAGTCTTTCAGGACCCTCAATTACACAAAGGATTGAAGAAATGGGAGATAATTTGCATCAGCATTTGCAAAACTTTGCAAAAAACCTTTCTCATTTTTCCTTGGCACTTGACAAAAGTAATGATGTTCATGATTCTGCACAACTTCTAATTTTTATTCATGGTATGAATGACTATTTAGAAGTCATAGAAGAGCTTGCTGCACTGCAAAGCATCAAAGGAACAACTACAGAAGAGGATATTTATGAAAAGATTTGCCAAACTGTGAGTAGTTTGGAGCTGGACTGGGCAAAACTAGCCAGTGTAATAATTGATGGTGCTTCTAGCATGGTGGGGTCTAAGAAAGGAGTAATTGTTCACATTAACCAAGAGATGGACAAACATAATCATTCTCATCCAATAGCCATACACTGCCTCATCCGCCAACAAGAGCTGTGTAGTAAATCACTGAAGTGTGACTCTGTTATGAAAACTGTGGTAGCTTGTGTTAATTTCATTAGAGCTAATACACTAAACCACAGACAATTTCAGGAATTTCTGTCTGAGCTAAATATTGCCTGTGAAGATGTTCTGTACCACACAGAAGTCCATTGGCTGAGTTGAGGGAGAATTTTGAAACATTTCTATGACCTACTTCCACAGATTACAGCTTTTCTGCTGTCAAAAAACAAGTACCAGAGCTCAATGATGCAGAATGGAAATGGCACCTTGCCTTTCTGATAGATGTAACAGAGCTACTCAACAATTTCAATGTGCACCTTCAAGGAAAGGGGAAGCTCATCAATGATATGCAATCACATGTGAAAGCATTTGAAGTAAAATTAGGTCTCCTCATCAAACAAGTGAAGGAGGAAAATTTCTGCCATCTCCCCACAACTCAAAATCTGTTAGCGGAAAATCCATTGGTTGCATTCCCAAATAAAACATGTGTGGATTCACGGGAAAAATTGCTAAAGGAGTTCCAATTTAGATTTAAAGAGATTCATCTCCATGAACAGTACATACAGCTTTTCTGTAATCCATTTTCTATTGACATTGAAAATGTGAATATGATTTACCAAATGGAAATGGCTGAACTGCAGAATTGTGACTCTCTGAAAGATGCATTCAAGTCAAGCAGCCTTCCTAATTTCTAGGCATCTCTCCCCTCTGAGACATATTCTAATCTCAGGAACCATGCACTCAAAATGGCAACCATCTTTGGTAGTACTTATGTCTGTGAACAGACTTTTTCCAGACTGAAACATCTGAAATCTCCAACAAGATCTAGATTAATAGACGCACACTTGCATCACTTGTTACAACTAGCAGTGACAAATATGGACCTGAACATTGACCATCTCATTAGCCAAAAGCAGGCCTATAGTTCCCACTGAAATACTGGTAAGTTTGTTGATTTAACTTTAGTTGTTCTTCATTTTAAACATTGTATTTGTTCCCATTTTGTTTTTTTACTTCAAAATAAGATGTGTGTAGTGTGTATAGGAATTTGTTCATAGTTTTTTGTTGTTTTTTTTTTAACTATGGTCTGGCCCTCCAACAGTCTGAGGGACAGTGAACTGGCCCCCTGTTTAAAAAGTTTGACCCCTGCTTCATAGGGATCCTCTCTGCTACAGAGGATGCAGAGATGTCTTCCACTTGAGTCTGTTCTTGTCTTTGCAGCCTAACCACCACCCCTCGCTTTGCACTCATGGTTCCCCACTCTAGTAACTCTTTCTATATTCTCCTAGTGCTAAAGTGATCTATTAATTTTAGTCACCTATTTCCAAAGGAATTTTTGTCATACTGGAAAGATCCAACTTTTCCATAAAGTTATCAGCTCCCCCAAAGCAAAGAGTCAGGCCCAGAAATAATGTAAAATGATGGGGTGTTATTTCTGCTTAGTGATCACTAGTAGATGGCTTTCTATTTTTTGTACCATGTTTGACTCAATTCCCATCACTTGTGACCCCAAAGCAAGAAACTTCTTTGAATGTTGTTGTTGTTGCTGTTGTTGCCTAGAGCAGTGGTTCTCAACCTGTGGGTCATGACCCACAGGAACTGCATTAAAGGGCTGCAGCATTAGGAAGATTGAGAACCACTAGCCTACAGACTAGGAGGAGGAAATGAATAAAGAATGATTTTTGACAATGAAATTTAACATAGTTCAGTTGAGCTACTATTTCTCCTCTAGATCTGTGATACACAGGACATGGTGCTTGGCATTGGACTAGATCCACAGAGGAAGTGGGCTCACAATAGCTGACCACCTGCTGGGAAAATACATATGTCACATATATTGGTAGAAACCGTCATTCATAGGTTGCTCTGTGAGGAAACACCAATTTACAAATGAAAAAATTATGGCAAAAATGTACATATAATACGCTCTTCAAAACTTTGATTAATTCTTACTCTACCATGACAAGATAAACCATAAATAAAAAAAGAAGTCAAAGAGGAAAAGTAATCCAAACTCAACCTTATAGTATATATGTGACTTTTCAAGTAAACAATATCAAATTTCTAATACAAACTTCTGAGTCACGTTAAACACAAAGGTTTATTAATAAATGATAAAGAAGTTCACTTAATCGTATTGTATCATTTTAGTTATCTGAGATTTCTTGCTAATGATTAATTATAAGTGTTTTTTTTAAGCCATGTTATTAATGGTCATAATAATTTGAGTTCTAAATATCTATTTTGCAAGATATATTATGTTGCAGCAGGCTTTATATAATTAGAGTCTTACCATTAAAACTCTTGTATTTAATTAAGTTTTGGGGTGGTTTAGAAAAATATATATACTTGAAAGTTATTAAGTTGGGCTGAGTTGCAGTAACTGCAGAAACAGTAATTATATTGCAGAGATTAAACCCAGTACATGATGTACCCTTCTATATAGATTAGTAGCAATATTCATAAACAGAGAAGGCTTTTTATTCAAGAGAGATATGGAACAATCCTCAATATTTAGCAGTAAGTGGCTAAATAGTGTACATAACTATATGTAACATACCATCATTTATTTAAATAAATGAATATAAATGTATATAATATGTGAGCTATACATAGATAAATATATGTATCTTATGCTTTATACACATTATTTTTCCCATGGCCAAGAGTGTGATTTCTCTAATCCCATCCTGTTTTTTTTTTTTTATTTTTTATTTCTGAAAACTTTAGTAGAATCCCCATTTATCCTGCTTCAATTAGCACCTAAACTTTGTTTCTATAGTGTTAGGTGAATTTTCAAGCCTTTGCTTGTGACTTTCATGGGAAGACATCTGCTAAGTCTTAGCTGCAGGGAATGCCATACTGAGAATTGACCCTTCCAACAACTCAGGAGCCAGAGTCAAAGCAGAAAGCTCCCTCACAGCACTCTTCCAAACCTGAAGAAATACGCGAGGTCGATAACACAGGCATCAGTAGGTGCTGACAGGTGTTTGGCTGTTTACCCTCAAAGTTGTGATCTTCACTTGACTCACTCATTTTTATGGCTCCAGGAGAAGTCAAGTTGAGAGGTGATGGCTAGAGTGGCCCCAGGTATCTGAAGGGCAGAGATATGTTGTCATCTGCTTTTGCTGAAAATGTAAAGGATTATGTTATCTTCTCCTGGATAGACTCATATTTCACCCTGACAATCGTCCAGTGGTGGAGAGAGGAGTGGGGGATGTGGCTTGCATAAAACCTCAAAGGGAGGCAGTCAGATGAACAGGAAGAGGCAATTGAAAGTACAGAGATCTTGGACAGGGCATGAAGTCAGGGTAAGACTTGCTCATCCCACTCACCCATGCTGTGGCCCTTCTATCTGCACCATGAGCTAAAACAGCTCCAGAACTTCTAATTAGGAAGGCATTCATGGCAGCCACCTGTAGGAAGGGGATGAAGAAGTGAATTTGGGCCAAAATTGCAGTGCACAGCAAGCCTAATGTTTTTACTTGGCTTTTATATTTATTTTGTCTTTACATTGGATGGCTTGAAGATAGATGTATTAGATAGACGTATTATCCTAGCAAGCACACAATTGTTACCAAGGCAGCTGAGAGAGACTGTAGGAAAGATAAAACCATTGCCCAGCCACACTGGTATGCACACTGGAGAGTACAGTTTGTACAAACACACAAGTAGGAATAGATCAGAGCAGAATAAGAGCTGCCACATCTCAGGCAGCTGCCAGTTCATTGTGACCAAGTGACGTGCTCTTCAAATGGAAATTTTCAGTCCCAAGTGTAGAGTGGTCACAATGTCCCTTAGTGGTAGATAGCTAGAACAGTACAGTTGAATCTGCAAAAAAAGGAGGAAAGCAGAAAAGACAGATGGACTCCCCACATTTTCTGAAGTTGCTTCAACTGGATGAAATGTATCTGTGATGACACCTCTTACAGTGTCCAAATACACCAAGAATTATTTCAGATGTAATTGTCAGATTTAACTGGCTCTCCCGCAGCATACTGATTCATATCTGAACAGTTGTTTTGACTTCTTCCATAGAGCTGATTATAATTCACTACATCAGAGATCAGCAGCTACCACCCATCAATTGCTTTATTATTGCTCAAAAATAGCTAACATTATATATAACTTCCAAAATGAAGCCTGTCATTGTCTTAGGTTGGATTTGTCAAAAGCAGATGTAGAGAAAAGAGCAGGAAAGCAAGTCCAGGCAGTCCCCAGTCAAGGCTGACCCAACTTCTGGCATTCACTACTTAAGAACAGGCTCCCAAGGCTCCCCTGAGGATAATTTAAAATTAAATAATAAAATGAATAGTTCAGGAACAGTTTCTTCTGCGCACAGAAACAAACCACATGGCATAAGCAGTTCATTGCCACAGCATCTTTATCCAGTCTCCCTGTCTATACGGTCCCTTACCCACAGCATCACTTTTAAATTAAGCATCTCAACTTTTTAATTTGATTTTCTGAGTCTATATTTACCCTTAGAACCATGCCTTCAAAGCAAAAGCCCATGGCAAGTCCAGGTGAGCCTATAGCAAATATAAAGGTGATTATAAGGGAAACAAAAGTAGAAATAATTAAGTGTTTGGGGAAAGGCCAGATGCAGTGATTCATTGGGAAAGCATTAGATTTCGGTCACTTGGCTACTGGAACAATTATGAAGAATAAGGTGAGAGTAATGGAACTTGGGAAAGGCAGTGCCCCAGTGAAAGCATCAGTTATTACTAAGCAGCATAGTGGATTCATTAGCAAAATGGAAGGTTTATTGTGGGTTTGGCCAGAAGGTCAAAGTAAGTATAATATTCCTATTAGCCTAGCATTGATGCAACATTAGGTGAGTGTTAACCTTTAATATTCTTTCTTGAAAATTTTCCTATCTAAACAATTTTTATGAGTTTGTCTTTATGTTCTGCTTGTTGGAACTAAAAGAGTACAATAGTCTCTATAACTTATTATTACAGTACATGGGTATTGTTATTACAGTATTATACTATTTATTCTTACCACATGAGTCATTACAGCACTGTTATTGCTACTGTATATGTACTGTTTATCAGGGATCCAAGTTACACACACCCTAACCAAGTGTCTCTTCTATTTCATGCACTGCTGTAGTTTACCTGAGCAGTGACCTTGAAAACCCCAGGAGGGGAAGGAGAAGTAAATCAGAAGGAGAGGAAGACATAGAGTGCACATTGCAGCTGATGGCAAGTGAGGCTCCGTCCCAGAGGCTCCGTGGAGACTGCGCAGAGCGTCCCTCAGAGTTACCACCGCTGCAGGGCGAGGAAGCCAGGTGATTCACTGCCTGACCCTGCTTGACCAGAGGCTCCAGTCTGCCCTCAAAGGCACTGCAGATTGTTAAGCTGCAACTCAAGAAGAGAACGGCCTGAGCTTCCAAAGGCCAACACTGACACGGAATGGAACAGTAAGAGCTGAAGGACTGCGGGCAGGCCACATCTGCCACAGCCAGGCGCCCAGAGTGGCCAGCTTATTGTCAGCCCAACACCCCCAAAAGTATAGCTCAGAGAACAGGTGGCCAAGCTGCACTTAATGTTCTGGGCAACTGTCTATTTATCCTCACTCTGGCCAGACAGGGAGCCGTCTCTCTAAAATTCTTATGCCTTGAGCCACAAATACAGCTCTCATCCCGTCAGCTACGGTATAAACAAAAACACACAGAATTGCTATTTCAGAAGGAACTGAGGGTGAAGGCAAAGTCTCTTAGGAAGGCATGTGGGCAAAGATGTCAAGACTGCTCCTGTGGTTTGGAATGTTACGTCACGCTTCTGTGCCTCATGGTTAGAAATTCATTCTTAAAGAGATTGAAGTGCCTACCGTGTACATCCTTCTGATGCTGAAGATGAAAAAAAAGTAAAAATAAGATGTCCAATCTTATTTCCATAGAGGCAGTCTGGGTGGAGGGACATGCATTGTACCCGGGTCTTTGAACTGTCTTTGGGGAGTGTGGGGGCGACAGAGCAGGCCAGTGGGAAACCCTTATCTAGAACTGGGCCTTAGCATCCACAAGTTCAAAACAAAAGAAGGTTTGTGTTAAAGCCCAACTGTATACAAGAGTATGTACAGCTACATACAAAATCAAATGTTTAAAAGGTCCGTTAATAAAGAGAGTCACCAAAGCTAATAGGTCAAAGGATAGTTATAACACTAAGTGCCAGGAAGTCAAGCTAGATGCTATTAACAACTCCCAATTCTCCGTGGTTTAGTGCAAGAACTGTTTCCTTCTCATGTAAAATCCCCAGCTTTTCTCAGATGTGACTCATGTTCCTTCTGTCCATGGCTCCATCAGTCACAAGTGCTGCTGCACCCTTTGGTTCTGGCTGACTGATCAGAAAAATAGAAGGAGAAAGACTAAGTGAGAAACCATCCTGAGTCAGATGTAGAAATGGCATGCACGGCTCTGGCCCACAGACCATTGGCAACAACTTAGTCACACATCCCTCAAGTAAATGCAGGGGGCCTGGGAAATACAGTATTTGATTTAGAAGGAACTTCCCAGCAAATTCCCCGGCATGACTCTCATAGACAGTTGGTCATTTCTACCACATAAGACCAATCTCAAGAGCTCAATGACAAAAGTATTTTTGCAAACGAAGCTCAAAGACCTTGGACAAGATGGACCACATGCCAATTCTGAAACCAGCCAGAGACAAGATGCCTCCAATAGAGACATCCCTGCCAGTTAGAGTAAGATCCAGTTCATTAGATAAAGTGCCAGGGTGGAATGAACAACATTGGAAAAACTGATCAATCAGAGAAAAAAGTTCTTAGCATGAAACCCAGAATTTTTTTTTTTTTTTTTTTTTTTTTTACCCTTCACTCTTCTCATGCAAAGATGGGTTCCTGGCAAAATAGTCAATCCAAATTTGAATTCTACTTAATATCATCAATAGAATTTTACATTACGCTTGTTCTGCATTCAGTGATAAAAGCAGCACACAATTATTTTCGATTGGACCAATGAGATTGTGCTGAGAAGTCTCTGAAGATTGTCTGCTGAGTGCCAGTTGTTAATGAATCCCATTTGTCTTCCTTGATTAAGTCTGCTATTACCCTCGTTTAGTCCTGTCACCAACCCTTTAGCAAGAATTTTCATATCACCGTGTAGATGAGAAATTAGCCTATGAGAGCAGCACTCATCAATCAGGAGGCAGTTTATTTAATACAGTTTACAGTTTATGAGTTCAAAAACTGTAGCTTCATACATTAGAAATGGATCACTGTCCTAGACAGACAATCAGAGGGTTCAGTTCACTTGACAGGCATGGAGAAATGACTTTGAATGTGGGATGTGCACTTAGAGAAGGGCTGCAATATCGCAAGCCTGCAGCAGAGTCCTGCGAGGCTTTCTCTTCTGATTAGGAAATCGCCTTTGGTTTAAACAAGGGCTTCATTTTAGGCACTTAACCATGCCTTCCCACAACATCATAACCAGGAAATCAGAAAGAAAATTTTAGAATAGACTCATTTCTTGGTGATTTTATATAGTTTTTTTATTCGTAATATTTTTTAAATAGTTCATGCAGATTATTTATCTTCTCCTACAAATCACAAAGAGCAAAATGTCCATGAAAACTTTACTTTTGCAAAGGGTAGTAGAGTTTCCACTCAGTGCCCATGTGTAAAACAGTGTACAAGAAAATGAAGCTTTGTTTGTAACTATAAACCTATATGACCGTACAAACTGGATGACTCCAGCCCCAGAGAGGATTTTAGGAGGCCTAAATTGTCAGGATTTGTTGGTTATTTGATTGGTATTGAAGACTATGGCTATTTTAAGAATTCTATTTCACATTACAATGTATCAAACCCATAAAATTATTTTATTTAGGGCTATCACTATAAATTCATTTTACCTCTGCCTCACTTTATTTTCCAAATCAATTCTTTACCAACAAAAAATGCCATTTGCCTGTTTGGTAAAGTTTACAGAGGCAGTCACAGGCAAACATTTACTAGGAGACCTCAACCCTGTCTCCCACTTGGCCTTTGATCTGGGATCTTAAATCTGAGAAGGAGACTGTCTTGGAAGGATTTATAAACTAATCAACACTACCAACCACCAGAACAAATAAATTTTGTCATTACAACCACCTCTTGGTGACTATTTGGAAACATGTAACTCCAACTTCTGCAATCTCTTTTGAAATTTTTAAAGTCTTCATATGACATTGATCCCTATTTAAAGAATAAATACTCTGATTTTCTCCTTTATATGATGTCTTTTATTTCTAGATTGAGGTATGCTGTGCCAAAAATTGTTTCACGTCAGTCATCCATTAAGAATTAGTTCAGTCTTTATTTTAATTGCTTTAGTGGCCTCATTCAAAGAATATATGCTCATTGTAAAAAGGAAATCAAACAACAGTGACCCTTTATCAACTCCTCGTTACCATTCACAAAGTATAAGCACTTTTAAGGATGATTATGTCCTTTAAGCCACTTTTATGCATGTTAAACACTTTATAATGCTTAACAAAAATTTGTTAATATAGTAACAAAAAATATTATATCACCTTATAAATTTACTTACACAACATATATCATAAACAACCTTCCATTCTTTTACCTCTATTGAAAGGAACTTAGGTGGTCTCCAATATTTCTGCTAAAAAAAAAAGTATTAGACATTTTTTAACTTTTCCTCTTAACCATTTGTGTGCAATTCGGGTTTTTGAATAGGAGTCTGTATATTTTTAAACTCTTAAGTATTACTGACAAATCTCCCCCAGATAAACTTGAACCTAACACCTTTTAACTTACACTATAAAATTCAGTATTTTACAAGCTGATATTCTTCAGATATTCATCTAACTCATGATGGATGGAAATCTAAATACAGCACAAAACAAAAATATTAAAACTTGTGCACTAACTCATCTGTCTAGATACATGTGCCAATCTATTTTGTGGCTGTGTGAATCTAAGAATAATTCACACCAATATTCCAAGGGTTTACAATATTTTGGAAAACGCGAGAGAAGCAAATCAAAGAATATATTCACCTTTCTTGAACCTACTTATCTCTTATTGTCAGGATAGGCTAAGTTATGTTGCAATAATAAATAAACCTAGAAATCCCAGGTTAATAAACTTATTTGTTTTTCACTCAAACTACATGTACATTTCAGGTCAGCAGGGGTCTCTGATCTACAGAGTCCCTCCAGCAAGCCGGTTGATAGAGGTTCATCTTTTAGCTGAACCTTCTAGAACACATGACTTTCTCAATCACTATGGCAGGAGAACAGCAACTGGAGAATTCTTCATGGACCTGTCTGATTCTGTACTAAAACTATAAAAGAAAACTACATTTCCTTGAATACTGAAAGGATAACTCTGAAGTCTTCTGGCCAGGGCTGTAGTCTCCAGCACTGCTGCGTCCCTGCCAGTGGGGGCTCCACAGTGTCTCTGACAGTTGTGCTGAAACTGTGCACTGGGCGGTAATAATGACCTTCTTGGGCTCATCTTATTCCTGCCATCTCTTGCCATGGCCACAGCTGACCTCAATCAATTGATCTAGGTCTCTCATCATTTCTCTAGAAATGAGAAAGTATGTTCCCCCTCTCAATCATGTGAAGAAAGGGTTTTCTACAGCAACCTGGCTATTTATTTATTTAGAAACAAAGCACTTTTGGTTCAGTTCACAGGATAACTTGGTTAATAGAGAGTTCTAGCCATACTCCCTCCCAAAGATATATGATTTACAGTTGAGCCAACAATGCATGCCATCTCTTAGGGTATGTTCTCTCTCTGGGCTCTCTCTCTATTACCCCTTTTCTGCCTCTAATATTAATTAGTCTGGCAGACAACCTCAAGGGAAAAAAATAGAGGCAGTGTACCTGCTGGTTTTGTCTTAGGAGGCTCCCTACTGTCCTGCAATCCCTGAATACAAATCGAAGGAAAAGAGCACTGCATCCTTGCATTCTACATTCTCCCAAGCAAAGACCAAATGTCACTGCTTTTGCCCAATCCAAAATGTCAAAGGAAGTGATAATATGCAAAAATCTCTCTATCCCCACCTTTTTTTGCACATTCCTAGAACCTGACCACCGTCACATGACAGTGTTTCCGTAGCATCATCACTGCATGCAAACACTGTATGATAAAATTTAAAGTACGAAGTTTTATTGCTTTTCTATGTCTTCATAATTGGAAACAGAATACTACAATATTTGAGGTCAAAAAGCATAAAATTACTAAAATCTCGACTGGTGAGTTTTAAACTTGCCATAAGAACTATTTTTCTTTCTTTCTTTTTTTTTTTTCTTTGCAGTTTTTGGTCGGGGCTGAGTTTGAACCCGGCACCTCTGGCATATGGGGCCAGCGCCCTGCCCCTTTGAGCCACAGGCACCACCCTATTTTTCATTTTTAATATTTCTTCATGTTTTAAAATGACACACCTAAGCCAGGCCTGGTGGCTCATGCCTATAATCCTAGCACTCTGGGAGGCTGAGGTGGGTGAATTGCTTGAGCTCAAGAGTTAAGAGACCAGCCTGGGCAAGAGCAAGACCCTGTCTCTACTGAAAATAGAAAATCTAACTGGGTGCTGTGGAGGGCACCTGTAGTCCTAGGTACTTAAGAGGTTGAGGCAAGATGGCTTGAACCTAGGAGTTTGAGGTTGCTGAGAGCTATGATGCTATGGCACTCTGTGAGACTCTGTCTAAATAAGTAAATTAATTAATTAATTAATATTGCACACCTGGCTGATCTGAGATCCTATAGTTCATCAGGTGTCCTGTTACAATGTGTTGAATAATTGGTTTAAAAAACTTTTTTAAATTGTTTGTTTGTTTGTTTGTTTATAAAGATCTCACTATGTTACCCAGGCAGGTCTTGAACTCCTGGGCTCAACCAATCTTCCTGCTCAGACTCCCAAAGCACTGTGATTGCAGGTATAAGCCCCTGCACCTGGACTAAATTATCTGATACATTTCAAAGTCTGAGATGAGCGTAAAATTCATGATCAGATTTGGTCAAACAATTACAGTTATGTACAGATTTATTGCCATTTAAACAAAAGAAAAATTTTGAAACTTTTTAAAGAGCAAACATTGGGTTAAAATAAGTGTGGGGTTTTTTCCCCGTAAGAATTCCTAAAAATTCCTGTTGCCAGCCAGGTTCTGCCGCAGATGTTCAGATGTACCACAGAGACTTCTTAAGATGATGCCAAAAATCTGGTGCAAAGGAGAAAGTGAGATTTACACTCAAACCTCCCCTGGATGCCTCATTACCCAGTATTCTGTATAGTGGCAAGATTTCCTTACTCACATCTCCTGAATATTTATCTCAAAACAATTCTTAGAATATATTAGCTGTCTGATTCAGTGCATGGAATTTAAATTACTAAAAACACCAAAAATTGTTAATGCTGCCTTCAAGAAGCTCACACTTGTCTAGAAACAACCATAGCGAGCGAGTTAAAAAATAAAATAAAATAAAAATAACCAGTGTGATGAAAATGTGTCAAACTGTTTATAAAACATGGTGCCCCATGATTGCATTAATGTACACAGCTATGATTTAATAATAAAAATAAAATAAAAGGAATAAGTGTCCCAAGAATAAGTCTTGACCTTTTCAATCCTACTTCCATGGCAGCTGTCCCTTCAAGCTGTGAATGTTGGTATTGATCATTATGAGAACACAATATTGAATATAGGTCAGTGGCAGGATTTGTTGCCACATCAGGAGATAAATGACTGTCTGGACAGGACCTGATCGAGGTAGAAGGGATTGTGAAAACTCTCATGCTGGGATGCACGTAAGTTCTGCAACTAGAGAGCAGATAAAACAAGGCAGGCAGGGAGACAGGGCAAAGAGCAGGGAATTCAGAGGGACAGAGCAGGTGAGCCAGGTGCACAGCGCAGCTTTCTGTTAGCAGTCAGGAAATGTCCAGTGAGGCCCAGGGAGCCAGAGATCTTTCTCACTGATTTATTCATTAGGGAAAAAAAAAATGTGGACATCAATTTTTTCAAGAAATTAGACATAAAATATTCAAAATATGGGCTCTTAACCAAGGTCCAAAATCTGCCTATTGAGACAGTCTCGTTGGTATCACCAATCTTTTCTTTTTTCACTGTAGGAACTTCAGGGTAGGAACTTGATCTCTAATTTCAAAACGAGCAAGATTTGACCATGCAATTACTCATGTGAAAGCAGCCTGGTATACGGAAAAGAGCAATAGACAGAAAATCAGAAATCTAGGGTACTGATTTTGGTTCTATTTGTAATTAGCAATGCAATGTCACCAACATCACTTAACATCTTTGGGCCTCAGTGTTCTCAGCTTTAAAATGAAGGTCTCTGGGTCCTTTCTCAGTTCTAAAGTGTCTCCTCTCTGTGGCTCTATTTTAACTGTTTTACCTGTCAATGAAATTTAAAAGAAAAATATTACCTGCTGTTCCTGATGCCTTTTTATTGTTTATATTTCTTGAACACTTGATAGCAAATGGATTAGAAAAATGTCAATTGTGGATTTGTTGTTAGAGTTACTGGAATATCATTACAAAATCTTTTCAAAGCAAACCATGACAATTACTCCTAAGCCTTCCTTTTGGAGTTACTCACAAATGAACACCTTTTTAAAAATAGAAAACAAAAACATTTTAATTGCCCGAGCAAGATACTATGTACTTATATTTTATGTGTGCAGTCAGAACCAGACCCTTGTGGATAATGTTAAAAGATGGATATTCCTTTTCCTGAGCTTTCCTATTTTGTGTGTAAATTATAACAATTGCTTCTGGATTGGTCTTTTGGACAAGCCATAAAATGATCAACATTTTAATGCTGTTTGCTGGCAGCCTAGGACTCTTTGAATTAGTGGGAGATTAACCATTCACAGGTGTAAGCATTCCATTCCTGGCTGGATTTAATAGCCCTGGTCAGTGAGGGAATAAATTCTGTTGGTTGGTTTGAAGGATTATCAATATAATTTCTTAAATGTGAGTAAGTGACTCCAGTGCTCATAACTAGATTTTCCTTAAGTCTAATGCCATTTCTATACTTTGCCAAAATAATAGTGGAAAAGTGAATTATTTATCATCCTTTATTATAAAAGAACTATTCCAACCCCAAATCATTTAGCTACATTTGCTAAATTGTGTATGAATGTTGATGTATGATTCTAGCTACGGTCTTAAGTCTGTGTATACTGTAAAACTTTCCAGGCAAATGTTACAAACCCCTGCCTCAAGAAAAATACTTTCAGAATACCTACAAACATTTGCTATCATTCATTCAAACAGCAAATATTTTGGATATGACATTGGTCATTCTTTTTGAGTTTCAAACGAAATCTCCGGTAAGACCAGTCCCAGCTCAATTTTAAGTTTGATTAGTTTTTCTCTCTTTTGTCTTAATGATTTTAAATCTATTCTGTCACTTTAACATTTCAAACTCAGCTGTTTCATGATTGTGAAATACTGTCATAATATATTATGCTAATAAGCCTAATTAATTCCCAGGGAACCATTCCCTTAGACAGTGATATGTATATGCTAAAGCCACCAGCTCTCAATGGTGAGCAGGGTTTTTTTTCAAATTTGATTTTTATTAAGTGCTGCTTTAGAATGTGTTTTCTTATGTCAAAGAGCTAGTGAGCCTATTTTAATGGCCCGATGCATCTTTGTTCTTGACTGGTGCTTATTAGAGTGTGTGGTCTGCTTACCATCCAAGCAAATATGAGAAACTCGGTAATTATTAAATAATTGTTATGACTGTGAGTCTGTCAAGAGAAGGGAGGACTATTGAAGGAAAGAACAACCTTTTGTAAAGCACCCTGCCCACTCAGATTTCCCAGCTTCAGGGACTCAAAGTGCAGAGAATGTAGGGAAAAGATTGCAGAGTGGAGAAGCCCCAGTATTCAACTTAAAACTCTTTATAATAAATGCTTTTCTTCCCCCAGGTGGGTAATCCAAAGTATGATTCTCAGCATTGCCCATGCTCAGCATTCCTACTGTGCTCCAGGAGAAATGTTGAACAGACTAAGTTCTGCAGGTTAATGATACCTTGAGAAAGATCAAATGCCCCAGGTGGATTTAAGAAGGAAATGGGTAGGATAAAATTTCCCAGGAATATAAGCAGCTCCGGGTCTTCTACAGAATGCAGCATATTGTAACCACAGCTTCACTGGACTGGATGCCAGGAGACCTAGTTTTCAAACTTGGCTCTGACATAGAACATTTAATCTTTTTAGCTTTAGTTTTCTAAATTAGACACAACAATAGCTAGCACAAAAGGTCAAACAAGCAAAAGCCTCACAATTTGTGGCCCAAAGTAAGCCCTTGAAGTACGTTATTTTCATCTGTTCTGAAAGTCTTTTCACCTCCTTCACTTCCTAAGATTTGTTCCTTCTTTGTACTTAGCAAAATTTCTTTTATGCATGTTACATTTTGGCACACACGCAGGCCTTGCTTACTAGTGATAGCATCTTATTTTCATGACTATATATTTTCTCCCTGAAAACAGGTTTCTTTGAGGTCAGGAATCCCATCTTGTCCTTTTCCTGTGCTATTCACCCCCATGCCCACAATAACAGCTGGTACAGCTTGCTGATAAATGCTGGTTGAAACGAATTAAAATTATTCCTCAACCCTTTCTCCCCTTCCTTTTGACATTTTTAAACTATGAATTAATACATGCATTTATGGCCCACATAGAGTTTATAAATATATGGCACAGCTTTGTATAATTATAAATTCTAGACAATTGAGAACCATTAAATTAAATCAGCAACAACATATTTTCAAGAAAATATAGCAATAATGTAGAGCACTAATAACGGACTATGGGCCAGCCAACAATAGCAGCAGAACTATCGCCTTCTCGATAGACTTTCTACATAGCCATTAGCTCACTTAGCTCTTTGCTAAAAAGATTATTCAAGTTTTCTAATATGTTAACAGAAGCACCTAAAAAGATGACTGTGTGTATGTGATGCCAATGACTCGACTGCTTCATTTAAATGAATCCCCCCAAAGAAGTTTTCTATAATGCTTCATACATCCTAGAACAGCAACATGTTTACACACTCTGATACTGAACAGTAGTACTGAAACCAGGTCCTGGAATTTGGAATAGTGACTCAGATTTGGGCACCTGAGTTATATGCAACATACTGGCATAATTGGGACACCAATAAACTGGGCCCACATATGGGCAGACTGATGTTTGAGCCATTCAGGGATTATTTCAAGAATGGGTCTACCTGCATAAAAGGCTCCCCTTCCCAATGTTTGGCAGAAGTCATCAACAATCTCCACGTTCCTGATGTGAATAGACACTTCAGTTTTCATCTTATCCTAGCAGAGATGGCTATCCATAAAATATGTGTTCCCCCTTCCAGATTTAGAGTTGTTTTGGGGAAATGGCTACTGGTTAGGAATTATGTATGTCAACCCATCTCACATCTGGGGGGACCCATGTGATTAGTTCTCTCCTACAGAATTGGAGTGGAAGTGATGTATGATGCTTCTGGAACAAGGTCGTTAGCAAGGAAGCACGCATCATGTTCTCTTAACCCATCTGCCAGATGCATGCCAAAATCTTCAAGATGCTGGGGGATGGCCAAGCCATGTAATAGACAGGGTCCTCATGTCTGCATCACCAAGTGAGAGAAAGCTGCCTGATAACTTGGATTACCCCATTTGAATGATTAGGGTTAGTAGTTTACTGTCTTAAGTTACAAATACTTGGGTGTTAATTTTTTTACAGCACTTTATGTTACCCTAGCACACTTATTAAAGCTCTATACCCTAGAGAATGGAACACTTTAACATCATTGGTGAGACTGCAAACTTATACAGCCTTTTTGGAAAGAATTATGGGGAATCCTCATAGAACTCAAATTAGACCTCCCATTTGATCCTGCAATCCCATTACTAGGCATCTACTCAGAAGGAAAAAAATCATTTTATTATAAGGACGTTATGATTTGATTTATCATAAATCATCTTATCATAAGCACTAGATTGTTTTTCACAGCTAAATTCACAATCACCAAAATGTGGAAACAACCTAAATGCCCATCAACCCAGGAATGGATTAGCAAATTGTGGTATGTATATGTCTACCATGGAATATTATTCAGCCATTAAAAGAAGACTTTGCATCTTTTATATTAACCTGGATGGAGTTGAAACACATTCTTCTTAGTAAAATATCACAAGAATGGAAAACAAGTATCCGATGTACTCAATACTAATATGAAGTCAGTAAATGATCTAATACACATCCACATAAGAGAAAAACTGAATTCAATTCAAGTTACGGAGAGAGGGGAAGAGAGAGGGGGCCTGGGGTGCTCCCAGTAAATGGGCATAATGTAAGGGTATATGGCACACCTCTTGTGCGCAGGATACTACTGGAGGGACTCTACCTAACACATGCAAATGTCATAACCTAGTTGTTTGTACCCTCACATTAACCTGAAGTAAATAAATATCTCCACTCTATTTGGCATTCCTGGCCATGTCTTCCTTGACATTTTCGGCTGCCTGTAGTGATTCCATCCTCTCTTTGACACCCCCTCACCTTCTGTCCGATTCTTTTCCTCCACCTACCTCTTTAAAACTTGGCCATCCTCCAGTGTCCATTCTTTGCCAGTGCTCCCTGTGTCACTCCCCCAGAGAAAGCCAAATTTTACCTCTTGACTAATTTTTAGGCTGGAATGTTCAAATGCCTACTTAACTTCTCTTCCTAGGTGCCCCCTCACATCTCAAACTTCATTCATCCAAAATCTAAATCAATATTTTTCTCCCTTCCTCCCTCTACCCCAATTCACCCTCTCCCCTCCTTTTCTGTTTCAGTGACTAGCACCATTATTCTATCAGAAAAAAAGCACTGAAAATCCTCTCCAGTCTCTTCTTCCAGCCCTCCCACCCCCATTTTCCATATTCAGTGCATTACCTAGTCTAGAAAACTTTATCTGCTAAATAATTTATGGATCCATGCTGTCCTCTCCACCCTAAAAGACATTGTTCCAGTTCACAGTCCCACCATTTCTCATCCAGGCCACTCTAGGATGTAATGGGTGATCACACAGATTTTGGAATCAGGCCGATCTTTGTTCAAGTCTCAACTCTGCAAGTCTCAACTCTTAGTTGTGTGACTTGGTGGAAGTTAACCAATTACTCTATACTTTCTTCTTCCCACATGAGACTGTTATAAGAAATGAAGGAAAATGTGCAGAGAGACTCTTAGGTCAGCCTGGCTCAGGGTAGGACCCCGTGATATTAGGTTTTAGGATCTAAGAATCAGTGCTTCCAAATTCACGTTCATGAATCCACCCTCCCAAAAGAAGCAATCATTCTAAAATACAAATTATCCCATTTTTCACTCTTGCCATGTCAACGAAAAGTATTGGATATGGGAAATATTCACAGGTATAATATGGAGGAATAGGAAACTGATTAGAGTGCTAATTGAGGGCATCTTGCTAGAAATGTCTATAGCAAAAGATATAAATTGGATGAATTTGCCTTAGTGAATAAATTAAGTACATTTTTTAAAAAACTCATCCCTTTATTTCCCTATATCATCTCTAGATTGAATCTGTGCATTAAAAACTCAAGTACTAAATTTAGCGTGAACTGAACTCACTGCATAATTGCCAACCCATTTGTTTACTTACAGAGCATACACAACAGCTTCAAAATAGGACATTAAAATGAACCAAAATTTCCTTGTAAGAGAATGTAATGTGAAGAAAGCTCTAAGTATAGAATATTTTAATTCTTGTTCCCTTTCTTTCTCCACCCATCTCATCCCAGTAACATTTTCCTCTTCTTTTTAAAAAATAATTCTAATCTACGAGGCAACCTGAGCAGACCAGGCAAGCATTTAGCAGGTGAGAGATACCTGAGTGATCCAAGTGGGAATAACTGAGGAGGGTAAAGTCAGGAAGGCTTATGCATCGACCATAGGAATGTGCTTCATGTAAACTCTCTCATTTAATTCTCAAAACAAAAAAGAAAAGAAACTATGAGTTGAATATGGCCCAAGGACCATGAGAGACATGTATGGTTGACTGTCACACCATGTGGGTTTAAACAGGATGAGTACATACATCCACAGATTTTCTTCTGCCTCTGCCACCCCTGAGGCAGCAAAACCAAGGCCCCCTCCTCTTCCTCCTCCTTCTCAGCCACTTCAATCTGAAGGCCATAATGACGTAGACCTTTATAATGACCCACTTGCACATTATGAATAATAAGTATATTTTCTCTTCCTTATGATCTTATTATTAACATTTTTTCCAACTTACTTTATTGTGAAAATATAGTATAGTATACATATAACATGCAAAATATGTGTTTACTGACTGTTTGTTATTGGTAAGACTTCTGGTCAACCATAGGCTATTAGTAGGTAAGTTTGGGGGGAGTCCAAAGTGATACATGGATTTTTGACTAGGCAAAGCATCAGTGCTGCTAGACCTCACATTGCTCAAGGACTCCCTTGTAATTTATATTTTATAGAAAAGGACCTAGAGACTCAGGGAAGTTAAGTTACTTGCCTGCAGACATGCTAGGATTTGAACCTACTTTTTTCTGACACCAATGTACACCTGTTTTACACCATTATATCCTAGTTAGTTCTCCAAAGTCTTAAAAGGGTTAAAAGAACCTAGAAAACTAGGGGTGTGGCTGTTCTGTAACCTTCTACCATTATATTGGAACAAAAAGAAAAACAAAGCCCGAGTTTGGGGGTAGCTATTTCTCACATTGTTGTGTTGTTCAGATGAACCCGAGAGCTGAGTTGTGAAACACAGACAGTCCTCTGAGCAAGAAACTGGTCACAAAAGATACCAGCAGCATCAGCAACACACACATGTCCCCATGGGATTATCCTCCAATCTTCCAGCCCTTCCCTCTTGATGAAATAAACACCGCCTAGTTTCCTATAATTTGGGCTTCGGACTTTTGGGAGTGTAAATTCACATTCTTCTGTATCCATCCCATAGAGGAAGGAGTTCTATAAAGAAGCAGAAAACAAATGATTGGTGAATAATTTTTCTTAATCAGATTCCTTTTGAGACACTGATCTCATTATTCGTTCACCAGACGAGCTCCTACTAAATCTATTCACAATTAAAAAAAAAAAAATTGCCCAGCTAGTAGTATTGAACTGTGCCTTAATTAGGGCAGCCAAGAATGTCTTGTATAATTAAGTGGGCTTTGTTTATAATTATTTCCTTGTGGTTAGAAATGTTTTCTGCATGTAACTGGGCAATGCTAATAGTTGTGCCAGCCTTTGATTTTCATAGAAGAGAAACTGAAGAACAGGAGTAAGAAATAAATCCAGACATGGGAAAACAAAACCAAGAGACATGACACACAGGACTTCTTTCTACTCTTTCTACCCTCTGTGCTGCCTTGGGATGAATACAAACTCTCTAACCTCTGACCTGAACTGGTCTAGCCACTGATGACATCTGGGAGCCTTTATCCTTCTGTTGAGTGGAATTACTTCTTCACTTTTGGAAAATGGAGTTACATCTTTTCTCAATAAAATCTGTGTGCTAGTTTGCTCCTCTAGATCCACTCTCTGACCTCCCAGCCCTGGAAGGCTCATCTGTTTGGATGAAATGAACATCCTTGAACTTCCCATCTGAGTTTGTCCGATGGGAAGCCCTAGCAAGGATCTGGAAGGAAAAAGGAAAGAAGGGAGGGAGAAATGACAGGTGGGAAGGAGAGAGATGGAAGAGTGACTCCTTGGTATTCATTCCCCTGGATCCTTCCCTGTAGAGAGTCATCAGGGGCAAGCTGTATCCAATCCCTAAGCCAAAATGCCTTACCACCTATAAACAGTCCTTTCCCAATAGCCACCTCTCTATGTCAATTCGGTAATCACTCTCTTCTTATCTCTCATCTCCATGGTCAGTGACAGAACATTGCTATTATACTTTCCCAAGGTATGATATGATCCCTTGTGATTGCCCTACATGTTACTGAAACTTTGTAGATAATCCCTATTAAACTCTTCTCAAATTATCACAATTTGAGTATGACCTCTATTCCTTGCTGAAATTCTAGCAAGCTAAGAATTGCCTTGACTATAATAGGTTTTTTTCTGGTTCCACACAAAATGAAGAATTATTTTTTTCCAAATCTTGAAAGTATGATGTTGGTATTTTAATGGGGATTGCATTGAATGTGCAGAATGCTTTCAGAAGTATAGACATTTTAACAACATCCATACTTTTAACAAATGTTGATTCTTCCCAGCTATAAGCTTCACACCAGAATTTTATTAAAACTTCAAAGAAGAGCTTATTATCCATACTGCAAAATGTATGGCATACCTCTTGGGGGTGGGACACAATTACAAGAGGGACTTTATTTAACAACCTAAATCAGTGTAACCTAATTCTTTGTACCCACAATGAATCCCAAACAATAAAAAGAAAAAAAAATGAGAAGGAACGAATTTTCCCCAGCACGTTCTGTGAAACAAACATCACCATGTGACCAAAACCAGGAAAAGACCCAACTAAGAAGGAGAACTTCAGACCAATTTTACTAATGAATATAAATGCAAAAATATTCAATAAAATCCTAACCAATAGATTACAGCTACATGTTAAAAAAAATATATACATCACAATCAAGTAGGTATCATCAGGGATGCAAGGCTGGTTTAACACACCATAAATGTAATTCACCATATTAACAAAAGAAAGGACAAAGACCACATGATCCTCTCAATAGATGCAGAAAAAAAGCATTTGATAAAATTCAGCATCCTTTTCTAACAAGAACTCTTTAGAATATAAGCATAGGTGGCACATTTCTTAAACTGAAGCCATCTATGACAAACCCACAGCTACTCTCATACTGAATGGAGTCAAACTGAAGGAAGCTTTTCCACTTAGAACTGGAACCAGATAAGGGTATCCTCTATCACCACTACTATTCAACACAGGTGCTGAACGTTCTGGCCAGTGCAATCAGGCAAGAGAAAGAAATAAAGGGCATCCAAATGGGGAGCAGAGGAGGTCAAACTCTCACTCTTTGCTGATGATACAATCTTAGATGGAGTGGTTGAACACACCTTTGGTGTGTGGGATGTAACCACAAGAGGGACTTTACCTAACAAAATCAAATATTTTGACCTGGTTGTTTGTAACCTCACATCAACCTGAAATAAACTTCCTTAAAAAATAATATAATAATAATAAATAAAATAAAATTTTAATAATAATAAAATAAAATTAATAAAATTCTAGCAAGCAAGACTAACACAGCCTGGATTTGTTAAACCATGTTCTTCTACCTACACACACCCTGTATGCTGTAGAAGAGTATAGAATAATAGGATTCTCAGATTATCAGTTTTAAGAAGTTTCGAAATTTATGCAATAATAATTAAGCAATAATATTCAACATGTAAGAGTTGGTTGTGTGGACTCAGAAGCCCTGCATCTGTGAAACTCTTGACCAAATATGATCATCCAGATCATGCTGATGGACAAGCACAGGCATTTTATAAATACTGACAAAGTAATATTTTTCTTCGGTAAATTTTGTTAATTGTGGTTGGTGTTATATTAACATCCATTCTGTTAGACATTTCAGATATATTCTGTTAACAATAAAGTTTTTAAAAAAAGACATAAAATAATAATAACAATAATTAAACTCTATTAAATTCTCCACTTTTTTTATCTCTACCTGATATGAGACAATAAGCATGTTTCCACCCTCATATATCCCCTAGTCTGGTGGGGTGTACAGATTGCTAGAGTATAAAAGAGAGTAGTAAAAGCATTCTTAATGGCTTGACAGAGAGGGTGACCATGAAGGCAAAGCTAGTAATCTCCCATCAGGTGGCTTAGGCAAAGAATATGAATTCCAGGAGGAAGAAAAGCAGTGTCAATGAAAAAGAGGCATAAAAGAATTAATTGGAATATAAGAGAATTGTGAGCAGTTTATTACACCAAAGAAAAGGATAGGATTTTTTAGGAATCAAAATTAAATAGAGCATTGGGTCAAGAGCGAGACAGTTGAATAATAAGGTTATGAGCAAACAAGTAGAGCTTCCTTCAGTCTTCAAATGTACTGGACTATTCTACAGACAATGAGGAGCCTCTGAGGTTATGTTTAATATGAGAATGATGCAACTAAACTTCGTTTTAATGGGAGCATATTAAGACCAAGAAAATAATTAGATATCGAATTAAACAGTCATGAGGGCCTAGGCCAATTCTAAGACTAAAGTTCTTAGAAATAAGTAAATAAATTAGTAAAACTCTAAAAAAGTGACTAATGGGAAATGAGAGAACATAGAAATTACCTATATCAGTGATGAAAAAATGACAGATCCAAATTTTTTCCATAGACAGCAAAGAAATCCAAGAGCATTATTAAAAGTTTTGTCCAATAACTTTTTTCTTTGTTTTTTCAGTTCTTTTTGGGTTCTAGAAGGGTTTGTCCAATAAATTGGATAATTTGTGTGAAATAGGCAAGTTATTTGAAAAACAATTTACCAAACCAATACAAGAAAAAATAAAGTCTGAATAGTCTCATTCTGTTAAAGAAATTAATTTCATACTTGAAAATCTCCCCACAGGGAGATCTTCAAGCCAAGACAGCTTTACTGGAAAATTTTTCCACACAACTAAAGAAGAAATAACATTAATTTCACATGAATACTTCCAAACAACATCTTTTTAAAGGAGGGTACAGTTTCCAATTTATTTTATAAGGTCCGCAGAGTGTTAACAACAAATCTGAACAAAGACATCAAAAAAGGGGGAAATTGTTGTCTAATATGTCTCACAAAGAAAAATACAAAAATCTTGAAATTACCAAAGCAAATCCAGTGATCCAAAAGTACAATAATTAATACGCTATATCCATGTGGGCTTCATTCCAAAAGTGAAAAGTTAGTTTGTCATTCAAATATCAGTTCATTTAAATTAGTATATTAAAACAAACAAAAAAAGCAAAATCACAAAAGCAGAAAAAGCATTTGATAAAATTCAATACAAATACATACTTTAAAAAATAAATCTTAGCAAAGAAGACACACAAAGGAACTTTCTAACCACGGCAAAAGGTATGCCTAAAAAACTTAAAGCAAACAAATATTCTTGACCTTAAGATTCTGAATAAGACAAGGATACAACTGTCTAATTGTCAGTGCAATAACAAGAAACAAAAAGAAATAACAACTGATTTCTCAAAGATTGGGAGGAACTGGCACTCCCATGGACTGCTGGTGAGTGTGCTAATGGGCACAACCACACTGGAAACTAGCAACATCAACTAAAATTAATAATACACATAGCTTGTAATTCAGTAATTCTACTTAGGAATTTACCCCTAAAAATAAATGCATTATGTGCATGAAAAGCCATATGTAACAATGTTCCCAGCAGCACTTTTTAGGATACTCAAAATCTTCAAACAACTCAAATACCCATTGACAGTAAAATGGATAAACTGTGTTATATTCAGACAAATATTAGAGAGCAATAAAAATAAATGTTACCTCATGCCCCAGCATGATAAATTTCAATTACAACATTATGTTTTCCATATGGAGCCACAAAGCCAGACACCATGAAGAATATTGTATTATTTCATTATATGAAGCACAAAAAGTATAAAAAAACTAATCTATGATGATGAAAGTGGAGTGAATAGCTTCTTTTGGAGCACTGAATGGGGTGCTGTGGGTGTGGTAGTCAGAGATGATTTCATGTTTTGCATAAATGTGTAATTCATTAAGTGTGAGCTCATGATTCATTCAGTTTACTGTCTGTAATACTTCAGGAAAAGAATTGATGAATGAGTTAATCAATCAATACGTAAATAAATAATTGGCTCAGCAGAAGGACAGTGGTACAAGTTATCGTAAAATCAAGAGAGCAGTGACTTTCAAGAACCAGTAGACGGTTAACAATGCCAATTGCTGACAAGCCAAAGGCACAGATTTTTATAAAGGGCACTGGCTATGTTAATGAGAAGGACATTGCCTCTCTCTCCAAATGCATCAATTTTGAGGGATTCCAGCTATAAGATGAGATGATCTCTCTCACACAACTGATTTCTGGTCTGAAGGGGGTGATAAAATTCACAAGAAAGAGTTTTCCTGGCACTGACTGGTATGTTTCAGGAGTTTTTTTCCTTATTGTTTTTTGAGGGGGGGTTACACGAAAACTGACAAAGTTAATTCAATGTTAATTGTTTCTTTCTATAGACACAGTCCCAAAAAGGTCTGATAAGAATGAATCTAACATGCTCTGTAATTTTCATAAAGGGAATATTTTAAGATTGCCCGTCTTATTTTATACGTGTTCAGGAAGGAATAAACAAAGGTGCTGCATTGCAATTTAACACAAGCTAACTCAGTTAACTTTACCTAAACTTTTATAGTTCCATTTCCTTATTTCAGAAGAGTAAGACTATAAACTAGCCTTATAGCTCAGTGGAGCAAATCTCCCCATTCCTAATTGAGTTAAGATGATAGCATTTTTGTTAGTCTGGTCCATGAAGATCTTATAGGTGAACCCCAAAACTACAAATCTCTTTATGCACTGACATCTATCTCAACACTTTGTTCATTCAACATACATACATGGTCTGCTCACCACATACCCTGAGAACCTAACCCATATTTGCTGCTTATAGTTCCCTCTTAAGAAAGTGCTGCAAAGTTTACGCAATGATTACTTTGCACTGTGCTTTCTTTATCTTAGAACTACTTCATTCTCTAAATATCCATATTCTTTTCAAAAATAGAGGAAGAGGGAGTCAAATTTCATCCTAGAATTTGTGCCTATTGTATATAAACATAAATACGTGTGTCTATGGATTATTCAAAAGTATTTAGTTAACACTTTAAAACCAAACCAGTGTAAAAGTGGATTGAATTCTATTTTGAAAGAGTCCTCTTCTTTAAACATAGGCATAAATTATTGATATCATAAACAGACAACTAACGGTTGATGATAAATAATGCATAATTGTACAAAAGTTCACTCATATGTTTAGAAGCACATTTTTTTCAAGTATGGCTCTTGGACCATACAGATTTGAAGTGGATTCTCAGAGGTATCACCTTCCAATTACATGACCAATAAATTTCTTAACATTTCAAAGTCACAGACTTTATTTTTCTTTAAATGTTAAATAAGAATAAAACCTACCTTAAATGTTGCAAGAAGACATTCATGGTATATGGTATAAAAAGATTTTAGCAAAGTGTTTGTAATGTAGTAAGTAATCACCAAATAGGAGCCATTCTCAAGATTTCTGTTGTTAAGTGTATCCTTGATAGAGTTTATCTTTTAGAGCAGTCTTAGATTCACAGCAAAATTGAGTGGAAGATATACAGATTTCCCACAAACTCCTCGCCCTGTACATGTGTAGCCTCCCACATAACCGCATCCTTCCCCAGAGTGCTACACTTCTTAGAACAGATAAACTTCCATTGACATGCCATTATCATCCAAAGCCCAGCGTTTACATTAGGGTTTACTCTTTGTGTTATATAATCTATGACTCTGAACAAACATAGTCTGACATGCAACACCATTATAGGTCACACAGAATAGTTCCACTGCCCTAAAATTCCTCTGTACTCTGTCCATTCATCCCTGGCAAGCCCCTGACAACAGATCTTTTTAATGAACTTTTTGTCTCCCTAGTTTTGTCTTTTATAAAAGGTCATATATGGTCATAGTAGGAATCATATGGTATATAATGTTTTCAGATTCATTTCTTTCATTTTGTCATATCCATGTAAGGTTCCTTCATGTCTTTTCATGGCTTGACGGTTCATTTCTTTTTAGTACTAAATAATGTTTCATTGTTTGGATGTGCTACCTGCTCAAAGGCACCTTTATTGCTTTCAGTTTGGGGAAATTATGAATAAAGTTGCTATACACATCCATGTGCAGGTTTTTGTGCATAAGCTTTCAACCCCTCTCTGTAAATACCAAGGAACATCCTTTCTTCATTGTATGCTAAGATCATGTTCAATTTTGTAAGGAACCACCAAGGTGTCTTCTAAAATGTTTGGACCACCAGCAGTAAAAATTCCTATTTCTCCACATCTTCACCAGCATTTAGTATTGTCAAGTGTTTTGGATTTTGGACATTCTAAAAGGTATTTAGTAATATCTTCTTATTTAATTTGCATTTCCCTGATCACATATGCTGTGTTGTATCTTTTCACATGCTTTTTTAAATCTTTTGGGTTTATTGATTTTCTCCCTTGATTTGGTATTTAATTGATTGTGCTCTAATTTTTATTTCTTTTTTCTGCTTATTCTGGATTTAATTTGCTCTTGTTTTTTAGTTTCCTAAAGTGGAAGCCTATTTTTTTTTTTCATCTTTCTTCTTTTCTAATATATGCGTTCAAGGCTATAAATTTCTCTGTAAGCATTACTCTCACTGTATCACAAATTTTGATAAGTTGTATTTTCATTTTCACAGTCCTGGGTATTCTGTTCTTTTACTTTTTTAATCTTTTTTTCCCTGCTTTGCTTTTCCATTTTGGGAGTTTCCACTGAATATCCTCAAGTTCAAGGAATGTAACATTAATATCCCAGATACTCAGCATCTTGTAATTCTACTTGTGTCTTGGTTTCGGAGCCCTAGAATGGTATCCATTACCCAAGAAATGCCAATTTTATACAGTCATAGGTGACTATATATTTTCTCACTTTAAATAAAACAAAAAATAAAAAAAATAAAGTCTCAAAGTAGAGTGTTGAGGTGTAGACCATGCTTATCTGGACCTATTTTTACTCTTTTGTTGACTTTTTATATTAACTTATTTAATTTTATCTTATAACAATATTTACAGACTATTATAGCCTTTATAATTTTAGATTCATATCCAAATTATTTTTCAATGTTTCTTTTAGAGTCTTCTGATCTACTTTGGAGATGAAATAGTCAAGGGATAATTTCTATGTGTAAAATAAATTGATTCACATGCAAAGGAATAAATTTTCTCCATGCATATGCAAAATTTGAAAACAATAATGAAGAAATTAAATAAAATCTATTTTGGTAACAATAAGAATTTGAAGTGAAACTGAATTAAATGAGTTGAGTGAAAAACAGGCCCAATTTAAATAAATATAACTTTCAGAAACTCATTTTGTTGTCTAGGATCAGCAATATTAAAAGGAAACTAAGGCTTAGTGCCTGTGGCTCAAGCAGCTAAGGTGCCAACCACATACGCCTGAGCTGGCGGGTTCAAATCCAGCCCGGCCCTGCCAAACAACAATGACAGCTGCAACCAAAAAATAGCCAGGCACTGTGGTGGGCGCCTGTAGTCCCAGCTACTTGGGAGGCAGTGGCAGGAGAATCGCTTGAGCCAGGGAGTTGGAGGTTGCTGTGAGCTGTGATGCCACAGCACTCTACCCAGGGTGACAGCTTGAAGCTCTGTCTCAAAAAATAAATAAAATAAAATAAAATAAAATAAAATAAAATAAAATAAAATAAAATAAAATAAAATAAAATAAAATAAAATAAAATAAAATAATAAAATAAAATAATTAATCTCATGGAAGCAGAAAGTAAAATGATGGGTAGCAGAGTCTGGGAATGCTAGTAGGGAGTGGGAGGTAAAGTACGGATGGGTAATGGTAGCAAAATTACATTTATGTGGTTAGACAAAATAAACAATATGTGATGGCACAAAAAAGTGACTATAATAAATAATAATTTATGTTATACTTTCAAATAACTAAAAAATTGAAGTAGGAATGTTCCTAACAAAACAAAATGATAAATGACTGAGTTGATGGATTGGCCAATACCCTGATTTGATTATTTCAGATTGTTTGTATCAAAGAAGCATCCCATGTGCCCTATTATAATATACAACCATAATATATTTTTTTTAAATTCACAGGTGCACAATGCAAAGTTTATTCAGCATCCACAAGGAAAAAGTTAAATTACCTTCAGTCTATGTGTATAATATATATACAAAACATAAACGAATTTTATGTTTAGATTTGGGTTCTGTCCCCAAGATACCTCATTATGTGTATGCAAATATTCCAACCTCCCTCCCCCCCAAAATCTGAAATCTAAAATGCTTCTGGTCTTAAACTTCTGTATAAGGGATATTAAATTTGTATACAGTCAGAAACTGGAGTATAAAAAAACATAATTTAATTTTCTCTAATGCAATGCAAGTTACTATCATGCCCTTCAGACAACTGACAACAGACTGCACTTGACCTTGACAAATAAAGGTATTTCAGTCTCTTCTTTTTAAAATAGTCTATTTTGGGTAGTTAAACTAGATATAGCACCAGCTGTCCTTTTTTCTTTGGCTGAAATCCCTTCCCAGTAGAGTGCTCTAAAGTAATATTGAACAAATATTTAAAGGATGTAATATTTAACCAGAGCTTAAATAGTAGACTTTATAATACACCTACATAACTCAGTTGTTCCTTTATATCAATTATCTTTGCGTATTTGTTCTATTTCTCAAAATCAGTATTACTTTCTTAAAGACAGGCCTCATCTATTTCTTTTTTGTTTCTTTGTTCTTACTACCGCAAATAATATATTCCACAAACTAGGCATTCATTAAATTTTTGTGAATATTCCCTATGGTCTTATGCTTTTAATGCAAAGTATTAATATCTTTATTTTCATAAAAAGAAAAGCAAAGTTTAGAGAGAGAAATTAAACTACTCATGTGCATAATGATAAGAAATGGCAGAGTTAGTATTTTCTAAAAGTCTGATCCTAAAACTAAGTCCCTGTCTACAAAGCTCTAGACCCCCACAAAATAAAAACATCATTTTTGACTAACTTGAAATTACATTTGACTATGCACATCTTTTTCCATAACTTCATGGCTTTATATTAAGTATAATGTACTACACTAATTATATTTTAAACATGGTATTTTTACTATGGATCTGCATAATGAGATTATGATAAAGTACATCCAAATGGTAAATTTAATATCAAATTTAATATCAAAAATAAAACAAAATTATTTTCTCCTTTATTATATAATAAAATAAAAAGTAAAACAGAGTAGATTTTTATTATATAATAAAGGGGAAAATAATTTTATTTTTGATATTAAATTTACCATTTGGATATTTATATGTTGTTTGTACTACCATAAAAGAATGTGGGATGTATCTAACATACTCTAATCAGGATTAAAACCACACGAGTTATTTGAAAAATGAAAAATTAATATAAAGAATTGTTAACTACCGTGGTACCTTGGAATCTGAATTTAATTGATCCCAAAACCCCATTAGAGTTCCAAAACAATTTTTCTCCTTTAAAATAATAGAAACTGGATTAATCCATTCCTGGGTCCTACAAACTTGAATTTTCAAAACGATTTTAGTAGTAAATATGCTGGATTTTATGGTTAAAAAAAATGATATTTGAATAAAAATGTAAATTAATAAAATTAAAACATAACACTCTAAAAATATAAAGGTCTGTTTTGTCACAATTGGTGCAAAACATACCCCTCACTGTTCACAAACTCCTTAAACTCCTTTACAAACTTCTCTGCTGCTTCTGAATTAGAACTGGCAGCCTCTCCATCCATGCATAACAACACTATGGATCCCAATTCTTTTCTTAAAGTTCTCCAACCACCCCCTCTCTGCTTTAAACTCCTTGTTTTGAGCACTAGTATCAGTCCTGGAGCCTTTCACTAAATCATCGTGGAGGACCTGGGCTTTCTCACAAATTATCATCTCAGAAATCACATCACCACCCTGCTGTTTTCCAGTAATCCAAAGGGAGAGTTTTTCCCTCTCTTCTATACGTTCAATCTCTTAGAGGTCAATGTCATAACCCTTTGCGCCACATAAGCTGCTTTGATAGCTTCTTTATTTCTCAAAATCTTAAAACAGTCAATTTAGGTATCCGGAACCTGTAGTGAGATCAGGCACACTTGGACTGCTTCCATGCTTAGTGATAAGATCTTTTTTAACTTCAATTGTAGTTCTAATAGCTTTCTTACTTTCCTCACTGCACTTTTAGGACACATGTGAATACACTTAGTTAATATATTTAAAAAACACAAAACAGGCAAAAAAAAAGCATAAAATTAGCAGCAAAAATCACAGGAGATGCTTTCACTACAGATTCCGACAATGAACTGAAGGGCAAAGTCTGTGAGTGTCTCAAACGCTGGGGAAACCAAGGCGTCAAAAACACACCAACAACGTGCTGGGCGTTGGGATTCCAAAGCAGCTTTAGGATTTTAGGCAAAATTGGTCGAATTTTTCATTTGGATTCCAAGATGTTCAAGTTGTAGAGTGTTGGTATTCTAGGGGCATTTGTATTCTGGGGGCGATACTGTATGAGAAGGTAGTTAACTATTAATAGAAGTCAAAGAGAACGCTTATGAGGTTCACAAGTGATGGGTGCAAAAAAAAAAAAGGCAGTTACTACCTCTAGTCTGAGAGAGGGTATAGACTGAAGAAATTAAAGATTAGGAGAAGGGGCCTATTCCTAAGGCTGAAATTCATACTTCCGTGACAAGTCATGGCAACTACAAGCATATGCAAGGCTGCCCATGCCGGTCTGTGGAAGTAGCCTGCCACTGCAGTGAGTGTGAGCAGGAGACAACTAGACTGTGTAAGCACTGAGCTGCCTAGAAGTGGTTTCTTTCTAAGGAAATACAGTCTGATAATTCAGCAAGCTCCCTCCCTGAATAATGATAATGGCAGGTTAACTGGAAGGGAAGAGCCTTTCTTCCTCCATCAGCTTGTAGTTTCACTTAATGATGAAGGCTTAGATTCCACCAGCTGGCAAGATCCACCAGATCCAACTCCAGTATCATAAAGCAGGGCAGGGAAGGGTGGACGTGCATAAATAAGAGCAGCACTGAACTGATACCCAGCACGTGGAACAGCACATTGTTAGAGTACACACAATGTCTTCTGCACTCTTTTTAAAATAAGGTATCACAAGAATGGAAAAGCAAATATCCAATGTACTCAATACTGCTATGAAGCCAGTCGATGATCTAATTCACTCCCACATAGGAGAAAAACACATTTAAATTCAAGTTGGGGGAAGGTGGAGCCAGGAAAGAGGAAAGGACCGGAGGGGGGTTGTTCCCACTGAATGGGCACGGTGTGGGTGTTTGGCACACCACTGGGTGTGGGACACAACTCCAAGAGGGACTCTACCTAACAAATTCAAATATTTTGATCTAGTTGTTTGTACCCTCATATTAACCTGATATAAAAATTAATTAATTAATTAATTAAATTAACATCTAAGTCGAATGATTGGGTCAGGTTCAGTGAAGGCATTTTTCTGGTAGAGGAGTAAAGTATTGAAATACAGACCAGCCACTTTTTTTTTTTTTTTTTTTTTTTTTTGCAGTTTCTGGCCAGGGCTGGGTTTGAACCCACCACCTCCAGCATATGGGGCTGGCACCCTACTCCTTTGAGCCACAGGCACCACCCCAGACCAGCTACTTCTTACTGATATAAGTGGATAATGGGAAAGCATTTAGAAAACATAGAAGAGAGATTGTACTTATGTTACCTAGAATAAATGTATTTTAATTACGCTTTTCTATACAGAAAAATTATCTGAAAGAATAAATTAAAAACTGGTACCATACAAATATCACCAGTAATGTTACCAAATGATAACAGTACCAAATGATGCTCTCTGCTCTGCTTTTATCCAGGCTTGTTAATTATTTCGTAGCCCCTTTGAGTTCTACCAGCCCAATTCTTAGTGTTCACAAAGGCTGCCATTCGTGTCCTTACAACAATGTAGGTCTTCCCAGTGACCATGTGTTATCTGGCATTTTACTTCTCTACTGATCCAGATAAGTGGAAAAAGATTGCTGCTGAGAATGCTAAAATCACCACTAAGCCACAAAGACAATCAATGCCAAAGCAGCCAGTGCTCCCAGTGCCCAGGCCAAAATTGCTGGTGCCTGGGCAAAAGATGACATGATGCCTCCACTGTTGTAGGAGCTGCCTGGAAATGCTAAAGCATCACATCTTCCCCTCCTTTTATTCAGGCCCATTTGATGGAGGTTGTTGCCCTCTTGGGCTACTGAGTTTTCCACAAACGTGAATTACACATATGCTGCACCTCCTATATGTCTTTAGCAGAAATTTAGATGCTCAGATCTTTCATTCTTCCTTTCTTCCCCTCTTAGGACCTAAGCACATGTCGGCAAGAAGAGGGCTGAATAAAATTCCTCTCTTTCACTGCAATATGGACCAATTTTTTTTACATACATCTCAACCCACACTACCACATGGAGTTCTTTCCCTTAAAGCTCTTTGGGCCCTCATGCAAAGAAATTCCAGATAAGTCCCCACTGTAGAACTTCCAGACCCATCTAAACATCTAGTTTTCTAATAAGCATTAATGCCAAAATCTTTTGAGTCTATAAAATTTTAAAATGAGCCTTGCTTGTCCACCAAAAACATATTTAACATTGCATCACGTGAATTGTTTTAGCACCCTTATAAAAATCATCTTTAGATATGTCTCTTCCTCTATTGTTAAATTTCTCAAGATGAGAAGTTTTGCTCTGATCTTCGTAATCATTTTAAGCACTTAACACAGCGCCTAGTCCACATAAGCATGCACTTAATATTTAATGTTCTAATTCAGATAAAAATGCACGAGGTGAGCAAATCAAGTCAAAAGATGAAAAGGAAAACTAACGCTGTGTCCATATTATTTAGGCCTCATTTATAATACATAATCAAGATAATTTTCTTGATTCTCACCTGTTTTTCATGTTTTCATATGTTAGAAAAAGAATACTAAAGATCAACCCCAGTAAAACGTGTGGAAATATTTCCTTAAACTATTATATTTGCAAGGTTTTCCACTTCTACACTACGATTTGGTAGCTGATGAAATGCAGGGCCAATAATAGCAGTTGCTAATGGTAACAGATCTTGAGAGCAAACAGGAGGGAGATCCTGGGAAGTAGAATGGAGAAAATTGTAGAGTTACAGGGAGGATATCAAAGTAAAAATAGAATAATTTAGAAATCACCATCTTTCTTTGAATGGATATCCTGGCAGTCAAAGTCCCCAACCAGAAGCTATTTGAGCCAAGACTTCCTTTGAAACCACTTCTAGTTCATGGAAACTAATTTTTAAAATGCTCAGTGGTTTGGGAACATGAAGAGTCAGTTTACAAATCATCATCTACTTCATGAAAAGAAAAAAAAAGAAAAAGAAAGAAAGAAATTGTCAGGAATCATGATTTTAAAACCATATAATGGAGTTAAACATTAGGTCATGTGACAAATTAGAGGGACATCGGAGTAATTTCAACACAGTCAAATCGTCAGGCTCAGTCCTCATAGTGATTATGCTCTCAGCTTACACACATCTCGGCATTACTGCGGTGTCCTAATAACATCTGTTAAAAATCCTGACATGTTGGTAATGTGAGGAGAGGACATCCTTCAATGTGCCTGTGCCAATAAGCAAATGTCTGTTCTAGTTACTGGAGTTTTTAGCCTTTTTGACTATATATAGCTCATACTTTTCTAATCTCCTTACTTCAGAATGGAGTGTATTTAATGTAAATAAGTTACGATTATTAACTTTAACTGGTGAATGTGTTGGTTTAAAAAGTTAAGTCTGTTATAAAATGTTCTAGTAATAGGCATGTTTTAAATCTTAATATAATAAAAAGAGCTGCATTAATTTTATCTCAACTATGAGGCACCCCTTTTTTATGTTTTCCATTCCCAAGATTGAAAGACTAAATTCCCAATTATTTTATATTCTGGCCTAAATATAATTCTCCCTTCTCCTAAAACATGCACTTATGTCCAGGAATGCCTTTGGAGTAGTGTTTACTTATTACTTCATGTCTGAACACACTCTTCAAGTCTTAACTAAGTACTCCTCTGTGAAACCTCCCTCCACTCTCCCAGATAGGGGCACTGAACTCAACGTAGCCATCACACTTGTTATCACATGCTTGTTTTCTATCTCCTCTCTCAGAATGCTTTTCTTAATGGCAGAAGAAACATGCCTTGCTCCTTTTAGGTCTCTATTATTTAGCCCAGTTCCAGCCTATAGCTGAGAAAAATAATGGTTTGTTAAATAAGTCAATCTGCCTTCTCCATTATATTTCCCATAATGCCTTGTATCTCCCATAATGCCTCGTTAGACAGGGGACCATTTACCACTAAAACTCTTTTCACATTTTTTATTACAATAGTTATTTTTTCAGAGAGTTCCCTCAGTCTGCATTGTTCATCACTTTCTGAGACAGAAGGTATTTGTAGATATACAATACAGGGAATTTCTCTTTTACTGTATTTTAACTAACTCCTGAGATCTGCCTCAGCTACCAAAGCCTCTACCAACAGAGCACCTTCAGACATATTTTAATTTTACAATACTTCTGGCAAGATCAAAAATTTATTTTTATGCATTTTAGTGTGTCTGATACTTTCTAATCTGCTAATTATCTGAGAATAAGAGAAAATTTTTTTCAAAGCTCAAGGCAATCCCTATACTTTATTGGATATGTGATTTGAAGCTAGTAATTTCACTTTGTCACAAGGCCTCAACTGAAAAATTGTGATAATCCCAATAACCAACTAAAAGCATTGACATTTTATAAAGTTCAATTGTATATGAAAATGTGATGGTAGTCACTATTTATTTCATATTATGCATTTACATTTGCTTTACATACATCATTAATTTTCATCATACCTACAGCCTTGCAGAATAATTATTCTCATCTCCTTTGTACAGAAAATTTACCCAAAGTCATGATTATGTATGTGTGTTTGTGTGTGTGTATTGGGGATTTGGAAAAGCATACCTAGTATAGTAATTTGGTCAAAGTTTGTTAAAATATGACAAGTAAACAACTAAAATATAGGGAGATAAAAATACAAATTCTCTGTGTAGTTCTATCAAGTGTAACAAAAAAGTTGTTAAGATAATAAACCAGCAGTCAATTTTCAAATAGGAACTGTCATCTTCTACAAAATAATTACAAAGATAAGAATACTTTTGCAGATAACCAAAAAAGGCTCATGAGATAAAGCCTTAAAAACACTGTTTAATCCTGGTAAGGCCAAAACAAATGATCCATTCAATTAGGGGAAACTTACCATTACCTTAGTACAAGTCAAATATCAAGCTAGACTGCTGAGATGGAAAAAAAGATGGTTACATACTGTTGTTACTGTGAAGTATCAGATAAGTATCAATAGTAGTTCAGTAATCATAAATAGTGTGGAAATTTAGAATTAATAAGTGAAATTAAATAAAAGTACTTGTATTATGGGATGTCAGAGTAAGAAAGAAATAATTCTAACTAGAAATAATAGGAAAAGAATCCCAGAAGAGGTAACATCTATATGGTCTTTGGAAATTGAGTAATAGTAAATAGATGGGAAGTAGGAACTATTAAACATAAGGTTGTCATGTACTATTTAAACATAACACTGGAGGATCTAGTCTATCTGGAAAATATTGAGGTACTATATTCTAGCTAATGTGTATCCAAAAAGCATGTATCCCAAAAATGGAATCTAAATTTTAGACAAACTTTAGGTATTGTTATCATGTGATCAGAACATATTAATCATCAGCATTTTAGCAATAAGATGTAATGTTACTTCTTTTGATTTTTTTTTATAATTATTGGACATTCATTGAGAGTACAAGAAACCAGGTTACACTGATTGCATTTGTTAGGTAAAGTCCCTCTTACAATCCTGTCTTGCCCCCAAAAGGTGTGGCATACACCAAGGCCCCACCTCCCTCCCTCCTTCTCTCTCTCCACACTTCCTTTCCCTCACACCTCCCTCCTTTCTCTCTGTGCTCTCCCCTTCCCCCACCCCCACCATGTCATTTAATTGTCCTCATATCAAAATTGAGTACATAGGATTCATGCTTTTCCATTCTTATGATGCGTTACTAAGAATAATGTAATTCACTTCCATCCAGGTTAATACAAACACTGTAAAGTCACCATTTTTTTAATGGCTGACTAGTATTTCATGATGTACATATACCACAGCTTGTTAATTCATTCCTGGGTTGGTGGGCATTTAGGCTGTTTCCACATTTTGCCTATTGTAAATTGAGCTGCAATAAAGAGTCTAGTGCAAGTGCTCTTATAATAAAATGATTTTTTTCCTTCTGGGTAGATGCCCAGTAATAGGATTGTAGGATCAAATGGGAGGTCTATCTTCAGTTCTTTGCAGTTCTCCATACTTCCTTCCAAACAAGTTGTATTAGTTTGCAGTCACAGGCAGTAGTGTAAAAGTGTTCCCTTCTCTCTACATCCAAGCCACCATCTGCAGTTTTGAGATTCTGTGATGTGGGCCATTCTCGCTGGGGTTAGATGGTAAGTATCTCAGGATGGTTTTGATTTGCATTCCTCTAATAAATAGGGATGATGAGCATTTTTTTATATGTTTGTTAGCCATTTGTCTGTCTTCTTTAGAGAAGGTTCTATTCATGTCTCTTGCCATTGATATATGGGATTGTTGGTTTTTTTCATGTGGATTAATTTAAGTTCTCTATAAATTCTAGTTGTCAACCTTTTGTCTGATTCAAAATATGCAAATATCCTTTACCATTGAGTAGGTTGTCTATTTGCTTTGATCGTTGTCTCCTTAGCTGTACAGAAGCTTTTCAGTTTCATTAAGTTCCATTTGTTTATTTTTGTTATTGTTGCAATTGCCATGCAGTTTTCTTCATGAAGTCTTTCCCCAGGCCAATATCTTCCACTGTTTTCCTATGCTTTCTTTGAGGATTTTTATTGTTTTATGCCTTAAATTTAAGTCCTTTATCCATCTTGAATCAATTTTGTGAATGGAGAAAGGTGTGGATCTAGTTTCAGTCTTTTACATGTGGATATCCAGTTCTCCCAGCACAATTTGTTGAATAGGGAGTCATTCCCCAGTGTATGTTCTTATTCTTATTTATTGAAGATAAGGTGGTTGTAAGATGTTAGTTTCATTTCCTGGTTTTCCATTCAATTCCAAATGTCTATGTCTCTATTTTTGTGCCAGTACCACGCTGACTTGACCACTATGGCTTTGTAGTACAGCCTAAAATCTGGTATGCTAATGCCCCTGGCTTTGTTTTTATTAGTAAGAACTGCCTTAGCTATATGGGGTTTTTTCCTGGTTCCATACAAAATGCAGAATCATTTTTTTCCAAATCTTAAAAGTATAATGTTGGTATTTTAATATGGATGGCATTGAATCAACAGATTGCTTTGGGAAGTATACATATTTAACAATGTTGATTCTTCCCAGCAATGAGCTAATTTGTTAATATCCTCTGCTATTTCCTTTCTTAGGGTTTTACAATTTTCTTTATAGAGGTCCTTCACCTCTTTTGTCAGGAATATTTCTAGGTATTTCATTTTCTTTGAAGCTACAGTGAAGGGAGTTGTGTCCTTAATTAGCCTCTCATCTTGACTGTTATTGGCATATACAAAGGCTACTGACTTGTGGACATTAATTTTATATCCTAAGAGATTATTGTATTTTTTGATGACTTCTAGGAGTCTTGTGGTTGAGTCTTTGGGATTCTCTAAATATAAGATCATATCATCAGCAAAGAGGGTAAGTTTGACCTCCTCTGCTCCCATTTGGATTCCCTTTATTTCCTTGTCTTGACTAATTGTATTGGCTAGAACTTCCAGCACTATGTTGAATAGTAATGGTGACAGAGAGCAACCTTGTCTGGTTCCAGTTCTATGAGGAAAACCTTTCAGTTTTACTCCATTTAGTAAAATATTAGCTGTGTGTTTGTCATAGATAGCTTCAATCATTTTAAGAAATGTGCCACCTATGCCTATACTCTTCAGTGTGCTAATTAGAAAAGGATGCTGGATTTTATCAAATGCTTTTTCTGCATCTATTGAGAGGACTATATGGTCTTTGTTTTAGCTTCTGTTAATATGGTGAATAACGTTTGTGGACTTGTGTATGTTAAACCAGCCTTGCATCCCTGGGATGAAACCTACTTGATCATGATGTATGACTTTTTTGATGATAGGCTGTAATCTATTGGCTAGGATTTTGTTGAGAATTTTTGCATCTATATTCATGAGTGAAATTGGTCTGAAATTCTCCTTTTTAGTTGGGTCTTTTCCTGGTTTTGGTATCAGGGTGATGTTTGCTTCATCGAATGTGTTGGGGAAGATTCCTTCCTCCTCAATTTTTTTGGAATAATTTCTGCAGTATGGGAATAAGCTCTTCTTGAAGGTTTGATAGAATTCTGGTGTGAAGCCATCCAGACCAGGGCATTTTTTTGTTAGAAGATTTTTTTATTGTTTCTTTGATCTCAGTGTTTGAAATTAGTCTGTTCAGGAGATCTATTTCTTCCTGGCTAAGTCTAGGGAGAGGGTGTTGTCACATCTCATTCATGACACCACTTGTCAGGGCCCAAGACTGGCCAGGTCTCAGGCCCATCTCTTAGGTGCCTGAGGGCTATCTACTTTAGCTGGAGAGAGAGAGTGTGTCTTAGAGTGAAAAAAGCAGTCTTCTTAAAATAGATAGACCTTAGTCTTTAGCAGAGCTTGGTAATCTTCAGCACAGAGAGACGCTGTGCTGGCATTCTGCAGGCAAGAGAGGAAACAGAGCCAGAGTAAGCGGGTCCATGATAGAATGCGCATGTCCCTGACTACCTTCTCCAACCTAATATAAGGCTGATCTTATGCCTCTCAACACCACAGGTGTAGAGACTGCCAATTCACCACTGCTCTCATCTCGCGAGCTCTCATGCTTGTTCAGAGTTAAATCCCTCTCCATGCCCTTTCCACCAAGGTGTTCCATTGAGCTGTACAGGTATTTCTTATAACTCTCACTCCTCCTAGCCATAGGTTATATGGGCTGCTACATTCCCCTCCCCCTTCTTATATACAAACAATTTTTAATGTGGTAGGGGCAGTTCTTTCTATTATCTAGCCCTTTTCTTTCTAGGAAAAGAATATGGTAATTGTCAAGGTTCATAATTCCAGGTATGGGCTCTTTAAATGAGGAAGCTCAATACAGATGTAAACTATTAGAGAAAGCTGCTGCTTTAGAGAAAGCTGCTCTAGCTGCTGCTAGAGAAAGCTGATGATAGTAATGTTAATTTCCTTAAAGGTCTTTTTATTATTTTTTTAATTTAATTTATTTATTTTTATCATTAAATCATAGCTGTGTACATTACTGCAATCAAGGGGTACAATGTGCTGCTTTCATATACAATCTGCAGTATTCTCATCAAACTGTTCAGTGTAGCCTTCATGGAATTTTCTTAGTTACTGTATGTAGGCATTTGTATTCTGCATTTAGTAAGTTTTGCCTGTACCCATTCTAAGATGCACCATAGATGTGGTCCCACCCATTACCCTCCCTCCACCTAAACTTTTCCCCTCCCTTTCCCTTCCTTGGCCCTTTCCCCATAGTCTTGTGCTACAGTTGGGTTATAGCCTTCATGTGAAAGCTATAATTTAGCTTCATAGTAGAGCTGAGTATATTGGATACGTTTTCTTCCATTCCTGAGATACTTTGTGAAGAATAAGTTCCAGCTCCATCCATGTAAACATGAAAGAGGTAAAGTCTCCATCTTTCTTTAAGGCTGCATAGTATTCCATGGTATATATGTACACAATTTGCTAGTCCATTCATGGGTTGATGAACACTTGGGCTTCTTCCATGACTTAGCAATTATGAATTGTGCTGCAATAAAGATTCTGGCACGGATGTCTTTGTTATATTGAGACTTTTGGTTTAAACACCCCCAAACAGCCTTCTTAAGGCTCAACTACACAGAGCAGATATAAATTTCTAGTAAAAGAAAGTTGGTTTAGGAGGACACATCTTGAACACAAGAGATTATTCCATTTTCTCCATTTTTTAGCCTTAAGAAGTTTCACTACAACATTTCATATTGAAAATAAAGAGAGTATAAAGTGAAAGAAAGAAGGTCATCCATTTAATCAAAGGATATCAGCAGAGCTAAGTAGTATGGAAATAAATGTCAAGAGTGTTTGTAGTAAACTGTATTGGTGGATTCTCTATGCCAACAGAAAGTTGGGTAATGCCACTAGCTGACAGGAGCCACTAGCCACTGGCCACTAGTGAGGAGACAACATTTCATCAGAATTACTTCTTCAATGAGTTCCAGTTTCCTTGGTTCATCCACCTTGTCTAGACAGTATAGTATTGAGTAAAGTAAAACTTTCAAAACAAATTACCTGTGCTTCCATATATATATATATACATGGGCCGTGTGGTTAAATTGAAATTAGTTATTATTAACTTTATAATTAGGTGAGTTCTAACCACTTGATAATTATAGAGAGAAAACTGTATTTTCCTGAAACATGGGATGTGACCTTTGCTTTAAATTTCCTTTTTTTTTTTTTGTGGAGGCATCTATTATTGAAGAGTTAAGTACTATCCAGGTAAATGAAGATTATGTTTTAAAACATATTTGGGAGCCCATTTTGATCATTATTCTCCAGTCACTGTTTCAAGTTTATGTCACAAGAATTTGAGTAAAACAGAATATGCTCAACTATTACTATTATGGTTGGATCATAGACCAATAGTAATGACAGCAACACAACAAAAGCATTAAAAATAGATTTTTTTGTTTTATGTTCTCAGGGCTATTTTTTCCCATTTGGTATTTTCTTATTTAATTCTCTCAACAACCTTCTGATTTAGGTATTATTATTATTATCTAATGAGGTACAGATAAGTACAGTTATTTGATAAAGTCTATACAAGTGGCAAGGAAATGAGCAAAGATGTGAAAAAATCGAGGCTAGAACTATAGAAGCAGAGAATTTAGCTGAAGGATCAGCATCCCAAACATGAAATAAAGCCCTTGATTAACAGCATACTAATAAAAATTTTATTTCTTTGGCAGTTGATACATTTTCAAAATTATATTAATTTCTCTATTTCATCCAAGCCTCACAAAACCATTAGTAGATACATCTGTCATTATCTCTCTTAAAAGATGGGAAAACAGAAGTCGTTCTGAGACTTTCCTAGATCATATCCATAAAGGACTGAAGAGCAAAATACAGAATCAAAATGTTTTTACACATAATCTCTTGCAATTCATGCTTGAAATTATGAACATTTTTCAATTTTGAATTCAATTAAAGGGTTATCACTTTGAAATCCAGAGAAATCTAGCTTAAAAGAACTTTCAAATACAATTTTTTTTTTTTTTTTTTTTTTTTTTTCCTTGAGACAGACTTGTACTATGTCACCCTCAGGAGAGTGCTATGGCATCACAGCTCACAGCAACCTCCAACTCTTGGGCTTAAGCAATTCTCTTGCCTCAGCCTCCCAAGTAGCTGGGTCTACAGACATCAAATACAAATTTTTAAAGTTTAAATCTTAGCCAAAGCCCATAAAACAAAATGTTTCCAACATATAATGCTTTATCTGTTTATAATAGTGCCCTTTCTGAAAAGTTCCCCAAAGCAAGATATAGTAAGTTTCTACTAAATCTATGAGATCATTTAGTTCTAACATACCAGAAGTGCAGGAGTCAAAATAAATGCTTCACTAAAGGATTTCTGAATAGCACAAAAGTTAATCCAGGTAATGAAAGAATGATTTTATTAGCAACTAATTGTACATTTTGTGTTTCCAATGACCTAAACCAATGAATTGATAGATCTTAAAATTTAGATTTTTTTATGAAAAAATTAAAGCCATAATTTCTAAAAGGTGTAACTTTTTTTAATATAGCAGTAATACCGGCTGCTAAGTAAAAACATGATTAGCCACATGCCAACCTGCTACAGAATAGAGAAATGCATTTGCCCAGTGAAGAACTAATGGGAATTATGCAGATTATATTTTCTTCCCTGCTGAAGTCAACCAAGCTTCACGTCATAGCAAAATGAAAATATAACTCAAATATGAAACAAAATGTACACAGAGACATAACCAAATATATTTCTGATTATTTTTAGACATGTTTCTTTTTCATCTAATTATTTGGCAACAAAGAACTGAAATAAAGGTTTATAGCATTTAGTAGGTACCTGAGGAGCTCTAAGTATTAATCAACTAAGAATATTATTCAAATACTTCACACAAAATACTCACTCAGAATTATAATGTAGATCATGCATGCTAAGAGAAACCAATTTTTTACAATACCTTATCATAATTAGATTTATTCTATAACTTTGCTTAACTATTGCACTGATAGCAAAGAATTGAGAGAGGGGGAGAGTAATGCACTAGGTTGATCAACTTTGGGAAGTAAAAAGAATTATCTAAATTTTCTCTTTCTGTAGTACTAAATGCTAAGTAAAAATCTACTTTAAAATTATGTCTATAGAATTTTTATGATTAACAATTCCTGATAAAGGTGACTTTTTTTTAGCAGTATGTGTAAATCTCGGATGTTTTTCTCCTTTAGAAGTCTTTATGCAAATGAGAAATGCAGAGATAGTGTATCGGCATCCTTTTATAGGTGAGCGTATCTGTATCATATATAATAAAATATCATTTTGCACTCTGAGGCACTGGCAAAGAAGAAAGGAAGCATCCTTTGAAACTGTAGTTTTTAGCACATTTTTTTTAACTTTAGTTATTTAGATATGTTCCCTCTATTGCTAAAGCTTGAGGACATATTTGCAAATTTTAAAACTACCACCTAATCATTTTGCAGAAAAACAGCAATAGTTATTCTGTACAAACCATAAAGTCCTTTGTGCAAACTCTGAAAACTGTCTTGTCTAGTGAAACTTTCCTGGAGCAACAGCAGGGATGAATAGATGAGCCATACCATGTTTTATACTGCCTATAGGTTTAGATTCTGCTAGTAAAGCTGGCAAAATTATATAAAAAAGGATCAGATTTAATGTTATTGAATGTCATTATTTTTATCTGTTCAATAGTAGAAAAAAAAATCTTAACTCTTCTATACTTTAATAAATATAAAAGGACCAAAGACCAATTCTTTCACTACTACTTTGTAAATTATCAAAATAAATACATATATTGAAAAGTGTTGCTTTTGGAATTAGAAATACAGAGGATACAAAAGATAATAGAGCTCTTCTGAAAATGACAAATAATTGTGTTCATTCCCAAATAGTAGTTTATTATGATGTCCTTCCATAAGTTATATTAGGTAATTTTCTCTTTTGTTGTGATACTTATACTCTCCACATTCACTGCATGAATTTCCCTGACCCGTCTTACATATGAAAGCATTTAGAAATCTAAGAACCAACCAATTGGTTACCAATCTTGAAATTTACTGTTGATGAGTAACCCCGAAAATGTACTATGACATCCAATGGAATTTCACTAAACAGCAAAATAAGTCATTTGATTTTGAACTATCCACTCCAGTAACGGGAAGTTTTACACTCATTATACTGTTCAATTTAGATCATTTAAATATATTCTTAACAATAAAAGCTGACTTTTAACTAGTTGTTACAAACAACATCCGTTTATCAGCCATTCAGTTTAAACTCTTAAGTAAAAAGTATTCTTTGGTTTAAGCCAAATCACTGAGGCCAACTCAGCCAGACGGCCCTGGTGCCGATTCGGCAAACACTAAACTGCTTACTGGAATGAGTCAACCACAGGACTGATTAATTGACTTAGTCACATATTCAAAACTTTTGCTTCTTATCCCATTAAAAGTAGCACTAATGAGTGGAGGCTGTGACCTTCCAGGGAGAAGCCACAAGTTCCACAACCCCTCAATATTTACCACCCAAATTTAATCTTTTTAATGGACACCTTAAAAGGGATCTGATAGAAAATACTAAGAGCTGCTCAGATACTAAAACACTTAGGGAGGCTTTTGATTAATGTTGCATGATTAATCAATTGATTAATATAGTTTTCAATATAGATGTTAGGACACTGTCTACTTTAATCAACCATTCTGAAAATAGTGAAGATAAATGCAATACTTTGTGTCTGCTACAAAAAAAAAAAAAAAGAAAGAAAGAAAGAAAGAAAACCTTTCTTTAAAGGTTGTTAATTATTAAATAAGCCTTATTTACCACAAGCAAATTTTACCTAACGTTGACATATTTATACATAGGAACCCTTAATGAGATAAGTGGAATCCTTTTGGCAAAGCCATATTTTAATCCCTTTAAAAATAGTTTATTTAGCCATTTTATGACATTTTCCTTAATGAGAAATAATTTTAGAATAATGCTGCAAAATGCATTAAAATCTTAAAGTTTTTATTATTATTTTCCAAGACTGTTTGTGATTTGTGATAATGCTGTCCACCATACTAAAACTAAAATCTTTATTCCAGTCAAAAATAATCACCCTGTAATTACTGTGACAAACTGCCCAAGCTGTATCATCGTGGCGATTTCAACTAATGATATTGTATTAGAATGCCTAGCAATAGACTTCAAATGGAAAATATAATTATGTGCATTAGTTTGTCTAAGTATTTATAAGATCACATATCCATCAGTTTTCAGGTCTCATAAAGAAGACCATACATCACTGTCACTGTGAGTTTTGTTATTGAAAGTGCAGGCCTTTACAAACTGAGCTTCAGATGCATATCTTAAATTTCACTTGTTTTGTGGATCACTAAAATCCGTGTAAGTTAAACCAGCATAATTGAGAAGAGCTTTTCCTCTGATGATGGAGGAACTTTGCAATACAGACCACGTCACACTCTGACCAAATAGAAGATTAACCAGCCTGAGACAGCTTAATCTAGCTTTTCCACACCTCCTAAATCTGTGGGAGTCTGATTTGGCTTAAAAGCCTATGGAAAGTCTTTGGGCAAGGTATCAAATTAAAGGGTTTCATACTGTTGGCTCCACTGACCTGAAAGAAATAAGGAAGGGAAAAAGAAAAAGAGTAGAAAAATAAATTTGAGTTGCATATGGAAGGAAATAGTTCTTTAAAAATTATGCAATGATGTAAATGTATTTAGAATGAATGACAACATTAGAAAGGAAATATTGACAATGAATTTGCTGGACTCTGCACACAACAAACTATAAAATCTAGAGGAATTTGCTTAGCTTCTTTTTTTTTTCCCTAAATTTTCTCATTTCTAAATTGAAAGTGTAGATGTATTTTTTGACCCTCCCCAGGTTTAACTTACTGTAATGATGTGAGTCGAGGTTCAATTCAGACAATATTTACTCTATTAGATCAAATGAAAATATGCAATAAAAAGGAAAACCTATTTTTGAATAACCAAAGAGAATTGGTTTAATTGGCTGCAGAAAAATGATCAACAGGTGTATGAAGTCCCTTTCTTACTAGGAATAATTAAGTTACAAAATATTATCCCCTTTTGGGCTCAAATTAGAATGCTTTTACTTTCCATACTGTGTACTCATTGTCCGTGAGAAGTAATAATTGGTGAATGATTTCCTCCTAAAATTTGTCACCCAGGCATAATACTGAAGATATGTTCAAAATATGTTTTAGCATCTTTAGATCAGTCTTCTAGCAGATATGAAAGGAGAAAATTCACCTCTCTATTATGACACATACATAATAGAGTTATATTTCTAACAAACAGCACCATTGACATTCCTTGTGACAGGGGCTATCTTACATGTTGAAGGCTATTTAAGGGTGACTTGGTCTTTATCTACTATATCCTGGCAGAACACACTCCCATTCCCAGTCCTAAAAATAAAAAATGTCCCCAGATGTTGCCAAATGTCTCCTGGAAAGCAAAATCACCTCTTGTCAAGAACCACTGTTCTAAAGTATAAGCAACTAGTGAAAATACTGTCTTGACCAAGGGAAAAAGATTTCCCTAAAGTCACAAATATGTGGATTTTGATATAGTCTCATGCATATTTATTTATTTTATGTTATTAATTTATACAAAAACATGTGAAAAGATTTAAGCACTATCAAATTTTGGCATTAATGTGTGTGTGTGTGTGTGTGTGTGTGTGTGTGTGTGTGTTTTCTATTGCTGCATCTGGGGATTGCTGGATCTGGGGATGCTCTTTTAGTCCTGCCTTTGGGAACAATTTGACTAGGAAGAATTACTTAACCCAATTTAAATCTAACTAGGAAGAAAAGGTCAAAGTTAAAGATGTCAGGAAAACATGAAATCATTAATTAAGGTCAGGTTTGTTCTATCATAAAAAGGCAGTGCGTATTTTGTTTTGGTTTGTTTTTTTTCACAGCCAATTGATTATCCTAATTACTCAGGTCAGTTATTAATATCCCCATGATCTCATGGATATTTACTATAATTTCCAGTTTTCATTACCATACACACATTTCTATATCTCTTTTACATGTTTTAAATCAATATATCATTTTTTTTGTTGTTGTTTGTTTGTTTGACACAGAGTCTCACTCTGTTGCCTGGGCTAGAGTGCCTTGATGTCAGTCTAGCTCACAGCACCCTCCAACTGTTGGGCTCAGCCTGCCTCAGCCTCCTGAGTAGCTGGCACTTACCATTATACCCCGCTAGTTTTTCCATTTTTAGGAGAGGCGGGGGTCTCAATCTTGCTCAGGCTGGTCTTGAACTCCTGAGCTCAAGCAATACACCCACCTTAGTCTCCCAGAATGCTGGGATTACAGGTGGAAGCCACCAGGCCGCGCCTCAATAAATCATCTTTATAAGGTAGAAACAGTCATTTCTATTTCATGCATTAGAAACCTGAGGGTTACAAATGTCAATACTGGTGCTAAGTAGCAGAAATAAATTTCAAGTATAGGTTTTCTAATCCAATGATCAGTGATCTTAAACCACTGTCCTCAGCTATAATATTTTATTAACTTCTGCCATTATTTTGTACAAGAATAACTTGTACCTATTCAGTATATTGAAATATTACTAATTTCTGTTTACTTTGGTTATCTAAATGCCAAAAGCTGAGAAATAAATGACTTTATGATCTCAATTTTTGTATTAAGAACTGCGTTGATTCATTAGTAAGAATAAAGAAAGGTCAGTCAAATCTTTTTTACTCTCAAGGTCATTAATCCATCAGCTCATGGCCTGTAGACATGGTGATAACTTGTATGAAATATTTTAACACTAAAGTCATTATTATTTAATCCCTAAATTCCAGAATTTAATTTGGCATTTTCCTGAAGGGTTCACCAGAAACTTTGTTTTTAACTTTCTGATTCTGGTAGGCTTAAGGCCATGTAAAATAAAACACTCATCTTAACACCCCATGTCAAAGATTTCAGTCTAGCATTGTGGAAGAACATTCATTTTTCTCAGTAGGAAAAGCCACTATTCCTTTGACAGTCCCATGCTATGCTAACATTAAGTAACACTTAAAAAAATTCACTCTACATTGTGTTATTTCCATGATTTGGCACTATATACATTTGTCTATGCTTTCAGCTAAAAAGTTGAACAATATTGCTTGTTGTATTTTATTGCTAGCATAGATTTAAGCAATCCAAACAAGACCACATATTTGAACTGACAGAGAGTAAATGATTTGCATCTGGCATAACTGATGGTGGTGTCAAAACCTTGGAAGATAATTCATTGGTAAACATATTCCCCTAGAAGCCTAGCCACACATGCCCAATTTCCTATCAAGGGATAGGGCAAGATCATTGCCAGAACAATGTGAAATATGTTACAGAGATAATTCAAGAGATTATTTTGCTTTGACATAAAATGGGGGTGTGGAATGCAGTAGAGTTTTCTTCATTCATGAGACAAGATAATTTTTTAACCTTCATTGCTGAAATTAAATTTCATGCAAAAATGCCTTTATGACAACTATGGAGTTGATGAACTAGTAAGAATAATCACAAACAGCAAGCTAAACAAAGTAGTCTAATCTACACTTCCAAGAGGTAATTGGTTTGAAAAAAAAAAAAAAAAAAAAAAGCTTAAATAAGACCAGGCTAAAATGATGACTTGGAAAGAATAGAGCTTTAAGTCCTTAAAATATATGTGTCAACTACCCAGATCTCTTGAAAGAAATACTTGTAACCAGATACTGTGTTCAATTTATGATAAGCATCCAGTTCTAACAGTAATGTTATACTAGTAGTTTTTTGAGATATACAAGCTCAATGGAATGAACACATACTATCCTTTCTAATATGTTCTTACAGAATTTATACATGTACTCATGATGATACACACTAATGGTATCTTTTCCAAATGATCATAAAACTGGGTAAATTAAATATTCTGTTAAAGAATGAATGCATGCCATATATAGGGCATAAACTACAAAATAATTTGAATACATCACTCTTATCAATTAAATCCTATGCATAATAACATAATATTTTTCTGATCATTTAGTTTACCTTTTAGAATCTTGTGGCTCAATCAAAACTGGCTAGTGCACTCTGTCATAGCCTCTTGATAAGTATTGGATGTGAAATAAAAATGACTAAAATTTCTACTTTACCTAGTTCATAGTCCAGTGAGGATATAAATCTATATATTTATATCTATATCTATATATATCACTTTCCAGGGTGTCCAACCTGTGGACAGCACCACATATTGATTTTGTGAGGACATTTTTTGTTTATCTGTGTTCTCAGATATCACAAAAATTATGCTTCAACTTGTTTTGTTGTTGCTGTTGTTGATTTGTTTTTTTCTAATAAGCTTTAGTTTGTACATTTACTGTGTGGTCCAAGCAACTCTTCTTCCATTGTGCAGCAGAAAAGAAAATAATTGGACACCCCTGATAGAATCATGAAGGCAGAACATATTATTCAAAGTGATATGGGCACACAGACTCTGCCTGGATCTTTTCAAAGAAGGCTTTACTATGAAAGTGATGGTGAAGATAGCTGTTACGGATTGAATGTGTCCTCCCACAGTTCATGTGCTGAATCCCTAACACCTTACGTGGTTTATTTGAAAATAGGGCTTCTGCAGAAGTAATCTGGGTTAAGTTAGGTCATAAGGGAGGGGCCCTAATTTGATAGGATTGGTGTCCTCATAAGAAGAAACATCACTGAGCTCATTCATTCTCTACATCTGTGCCCACATAAGAGAATGTGTGAACACACAGGGAGATAGTGGCCACCTATAAACAAGAGAAGAGCCTCAGGATGAAAGCTGAGGCTGCTATTCTGCTAGATGCTTGATCTAAGATTTTCTAGAACCTAGAATTATAAAAAAATAAATTTATCTTGTTTAAGTCACTTAATCTGTATTATTTTGTTCTATCACTTCATGCAGACTAATACAATGTTTCGAGTGCATTCTGAAAGATGAATCAAAGCTTTTCTACAAAGAGAAAACATGTGGAAGTAGAAATTAGCAGAGAAGAATAGATGGAGAACAGAGAATGAAAGAAGGGCAGGGAGCAAAAGATCTCTGGGAAATAAAGCAGGGCAACACAAATATACTTGGTCAGAGGGTGAACATGGGGCAATTGGCATATGACTACTTTTTTTTTTTTTTTCTACGTCAAGCCAATCTTCTGTTGTTAAGACAGGTATGGATAAATAGGTGGCTCAAAGTAAATTATTAAAGGTATGAAATACATACTTTTGTGAGTGAGTGAATTAAAAAGTACACTAAGAGCAATTCAATGGGGCCAGACAACTTCATTATAGTTAGGTTGGAAACAGATTTGTAATAACTAACTAGTACCTGGCAGGAGTGGTGGAGGGTATTTTCAATGTGGAGCTAAAATGTGGGAAGCAGATGATCGGATGGGCCAGGTATGGCAAACCTCTATGGCTACCAGACCAGCAGCTGCTGTAGGAACACAGGTGAGGCCAATGTATGTCGTGGAAAAGCTGCCTGTCTAACCCAATATTTTGCCAATAATAGAGAAGGAAACTAAACTAAAACAAGAGGAAACCAATACACCCTGTGAATGGGACAAGGAAGGGAGAAGCTGAAAGATAAAAGGAGAAATTAGTGGGAAGAGAAAGGAAAAAATAACAGACAATATTTAAGGGAATTAAGAGCCAAGAAGTTTTAAGTTAAATGAGAATTCACTTCAGCTAGGAAATTGTGGAAGCAACTGGTGAACTTTTCATCACTCCAGTTTCCTTTCCCCTCTGGATTCCCTGGTAAATCATCATGCTGTAGGGAGAAACACCAGCACCTTTTCCTTGTCCACTTCTAGGTTCATGTCTGATACCAGTATAACAAAAGACAGATTAACAAAAGAAGAACATAATAAATGTACTTTAACTAAGTTTCATATAACTTGGACACATTTAGAAATGAAGACCCAAAGACTCCCAAACCCAAAGAAAAGTGCTTTTAATACTAAGTGCAATAAAAAGAGTGGATAGTTGTGGAGGAACATGTGTGGACAAGAAAGGGTATTCAGAAAAGTAATAACATGGTGGGAACTCAGGAAGGTCTGCTTGCTCAGACTCTTCTGTGTGACATTCATTCCCCCAGGGTAAGGGGCACGACAATTGTCACTTGAGAATCTTCAAAGGAGACGGAAGCATGATCTTCCTGACCTCCCTAGATTTTTATAGCTTAATTCGTGGAGAGAAACTCTAGTTTTTATCACCTGCTTGAAGGGAGATAGGGTAGCTGAAGAAGGATGGTGGAAGAAGGAACAGACATGGCCTAGAAAAAGCCTATTTATCTATATTTCAGAATCAAAAATCACATCATAACAAAGATATTTGTACCAGAATGTTTATTGCAGCCCTATTCATAATTGCTAAGTCATGGAAAAAACCCAAATGCCCATTGATTCATGAATGGATAAATTAATTGTGGTATATGTACACCATGGAATATTATGCAGCCTTAAAGAAAGATGGAGACTTTACCTCTTTTATGTTTACATGGATGGAGCTGGAAAATATTCTTCTTAGTAAAGTATCTCAAGAATTAAAGAAAAAGTACCCAATGCACTCAGCCCTACTATGAAACTAATTTAGGGCTTTCACATGAAAGCTATAACCCAGTTACAACCTAAGAATAGGGGGAAGGGGGAAAGACAGGAGAAGGAGGGGAGAGGTGGGTAGAGGGAGTGGGATAGGTGGCATTACACCTGCGGTGCATCTTACAAGGGTATATGTGAAACTTAGTAAATATAGAATGTAAATGTCTTAGCACAATAACTAAAAAAACACCAGGAAGGCTATGTTACCAGTGTGAAGAAAATGTGTCAAATGGTCTAGGAAGTTAGTGTATGATGCCCCATGATCATATCAATGTACACAGCTATGATTTAATAAAAAAATATATATATAAATAAATAAAAAAAGAAAAGGCCTATTTGTACCAAGAGAAGAGGGTCTGTGATGAGACTCAGTTTTAAGTTCACCCAGGCCTGGAAAATGAGGGTCCAGTCTAGTCCTGAACAGAGACACTTGTATCATAATATAAACTAAATAAGCTAAATATACCCATGCTCTCATAATGCAACAGCTCTCTCTACACAGCTGATCAGGGAATTGCTACGTGATGTTTCCAAAGGAAATCTTTTGAGGATTCAAAAAAGACTAATTGAAGTGATGATATGAGCTGTTTAACCAAGTGAAGAGATAAATTTTTAAATAAATACTTACAGATATTTAACTCAAAATACCTGGATACATCTTTTGAACCCAGTGCTGCCTTCCAGGTATTCCCCTAAGTCAGAGTGTGAGTTGAGTTTGGACTATATGAGATATAAGAGTCCTACGGAGAGCCCTCTGTATCTAGAGATATAGAAGTATATACAGATACAGAAGAGATACACAAGTATGTAGCGGCAGATAAGGGACAGAGAGAGAAGTTCTAAGCAGAGCCCTCTGTACCTCAGCCCAACTCCTAGTTGTTTCTGAGTATTTCTTGCCTTTCTGTTTGTACCACACCATTGGGTGACATAAATAAAGCCTCTATGTTAAAAAAAAAGACTGAAATAGTCTCACAACTATTCTTCTTTTTAGCTTCTTAAGTGGTTTTCTAAGGGTATTTTATAGCTTGTTCCTCTAGATAAAAAGAGAGAACATAAAAAAATGCAGGCTCTAAAGTGCCACCCTTTTTCTTTTTCACTTACAGGACAAAGAATGCGTGTCAATGCTAATGAAGCCTTTGCATAAGCAGAGGAAGAAGCAGTGAACAGCCTTGTTCCTTAATCCCAGAAGTGATAAAAATAAGTTTTTACCTCTGTTTCTTCTTAATTTACCAAACTCTACAGAACTCTCCTCCTAGCCTCCCACATTCTCCTGAGACTTGTCCTGAGAAAGGTGAGGGAGGGTGCAGCTTGACTAACTGGTGGGAGGAAGATTATTAGTGGGTTTTAAGGGAGGAAAAGAAATTCTGGTGACTAGGCTGTTCAAGGAAGGAGGAGCTGAAGAACATAAGCACTTTGACATGATATCCTTTGGAGCCACTCAGATCTGAGTTAGACACTCAGTTACTGTCTTAGAGCTGTTTGCCTTAAATAAGCCATTTCCCTTCTTTAATTTTCATCTTTCCTATTTAAATTGTAGAAAAACATAAAATCTATCAACTTCACAGGCTCATAGTGAGAATTAAAGACGATAAACATCCACTGCACAGGTAACAGTAAACTCAGGGAGATGGACACTCATAACTGTGACTCAAACTACACAAAAGGTAATCCTGTGACCAAAATGAGTGTCCCCCCATAAAATTCTCCAATAAAAAAAAATAATAAGTACAAGCCATCCCTGAAGCCTAACAAGGAATATATTAAATGAGAACAACTTAGCCAATCAACAGATATTTGAACACTCCACTGTATATAAAACAAGCTTTTTTAAGTTTGCAGAAAAATGGTAGGAAAATTGGAAGATACAAGAGAATCCTGTCTTTGCAACTTCTTCTGTAAATCAAAAGTTTGTTAAAAATAAAAAGCAGAAACCCCACAGCTACCTATGTCTAACACTTACATCTACACCTACACATAAGTATTTCCTATACATCTTGCCAAAATGATTTTGTACTGGGTATGGAACCTGAAGCTGAATTTTAGCTAAGACATGAGCATAGGTGTTCAAAATAATGCTTTAATTTCAGTAAGATTCTAAGCCAGGCCCAGATGCCTATTGACATCCTGACTCAGGCCCTCTCTGGAATTTACCATGAATCCAGAATACTATATCGAAAACTTAGGGACCAGATTTGTTTCAGAGCTCAGATTTTAGAAAAAAATTATGAAATATTCTACATGAAGTCTGGAAGAGCACCTTGTAAAAAATCAATGTATTGATTACATTGATAGGTCTGCAGTGAAATTAGGAATGTTCAGGTAAAGTAGCTAAAGAGTATAAATAGCCTCACATTGCCTCAGTCTAGTTTTACCCCCCAGTGGGCATTTATTTCAGTCTTAACAAGTTTTCAGGATTTAGAAATCTCAGATGTCAGATTGAAACATACATACTGAGAATATTCCTGAACTGCCACCATCCGTCATTGAGTGCTTTCTTTCCTTCTCTTCCGCTGTACATTCAAGTCCTCCACTGGGGAATTGCTTTCACCTCAGATGTAGCAAATAAATGTACTCTATTTACAATTTTTATAAAGGAAAAAATAAAACATAAAAACCAAAAATCATATTTCTTTGTCCCTTTTTGACAATTCTGTGTCTTTTGTCTTCTTGGGATTAATTACCCATCTCCCACCCTTGTTTCTGCTTCCTGCATGTGTCACAGGCTTAGTCAAGCTTTTCTTGCTATAATGAAGAGAAAAAACAAACAAACAAAAGAACCAGGTCATATTTTCCTGAGATTAAAGCTTCATAAGAGACAATTTTATTTTCCTAGCCATTAGAAAAATACTTTGTGCACTAATTTTGTTTTTTCTCTTTTCTTTTCTTTTTCTTTCTTTTTTTTTTTTTTTTTAATTTTTGACCTCTTATGTTAAAATTGCTGGGCTAAATGAATATTTCAATACGAATGATTTAAAAATCTTTGAGTCCTGTCTTCTCCATAGATAAAATTAATTTAGAAATAGAATTATTGAAACCAGGCATTCTTTCTAAACTAAGAATTCCAGATGTTTTTAGTTGCTGCCTATGACATTTCCACAATCAGAATAAATTGTGTTTTCAGAGTAATGTAATAGATAGAAGTGCTGAATAAATCTCATACAGTTGAGATGACAAAATTAACATGCTGATGACATTTTAATGTTTCAATATAATCAAGGAGGCATGGATCATGCCTCCACCAGTTCTAATATAATTCTATTCTTTAATCTTTTTCCAAGACAAAATAAAATATAGATAGATTTCAGAAAGTATATAAGTAGAGTGTGATTCAGTCTTCAGGCAAGCTGTTTAGAATGCGTCTGAAATGTTATTTAGGCTCAGCTTTGCCAGTAGATATTTTACCAAAGCAAATGAGTTATATATATAAAAATCCTGGGTTAAGGACAGAGATTTTTTTTTCCTGAAGGTTGTTGTTGGTGTTCCTGCTACAATTAGTCTTATTTAGGCTGAAAGTTTGTGATTAAAACAGGGAAATTGTTTGTAATTTGATTGGATCCAGTGAACTACTGCTATTCACCGACTCTCACATAAATAAGTAAATAAACAAAAATAAATTTCTTGTATGAAAAGTATGAAAAAAGAAGAAAAAAAGCTGATAATAGCAAACTGAAATCTTAAAGTCAAATTCATCCCCTAAAAAACAAAAAGGAAAACAGAGCCTGACTACATGAGTAGTTTGAAGATATGCCTTGCATGCTGAAATGTTGACTGTGCCTTGGCTGCTGGAAAGTGGACTGTTTCTTGGCTGCTGGAAAGCTGACAGAGCCTTGGATGCTGGAATGTTGACTGAGCCTTGGATGCTGGAAAGTTGACAGAGCCTTGGATGCTGGAATGTTGACTGAGCCTTGGATGCTGGAAAGTTGACTGAGCCTTGGATGCTGGAAAGTTGACTATGCCTTGCTCAGGGGCCTGAGGAGGACCAGGCAAGACAAGAATGTGAAAGAGCAGCAGCATCTCTCTTCTTACCCTCACATGAAAAGGATGGTGAGCAGAGGCTAACTGGGGATGGGGGTGGCAAGAAACAACAATGGTCATGCCAGCAGTCAGTGTAGGTGGAAACAGATGACAAAAGGGAAGTTGTTTCTTCATCACTCATCATGCTCACCATAGAACAGTGGCAGAAATAACTAACGCTTATTGCTAAACAGTTCTTTTTAATATTGTATTTGGTTGTAAACTTCTTTTCCTCAAGTAAATTCTCATTTGGAGACACACATTAAACTGAGAAGGGAAGAATCTACTGAGTGCAGTGGGGCCTGACGTTGGACCCTGTTGCCTCTTCCTGGAGTACAATATAAGTCCACCATCGCATATTCAACAAAACATGGAGCAGGCACAATCATTTCCCCTAAGATTATTTTTCCGACATATTATCCTGTTTCAGCCACTGCTAATAAACCAAGCTTTCTAAAACACAGTCTTGGACACATAGTATCTTTCAAAACCTTTTGCCTTTCCAGCCTCCATTCCAAATCCATAAGATGACCAGGAAGGTCCCTGTGCCTCTCCTCACCTCTATACCTTCTGCATGCTCTTTGTGTTAGAGTGCATGCTTCAGCTGCAACTAAAAGAAACCTTATGCAGAGTGGCCTCTGTTATGAGCAAATTAATTATCTTTTCTTAGAGTTAGGACAAGATCAAGCAGGAGCAGAAGGATGGCTTGAAGATTTCATCAGGGGACCTATTTCTCCCATCCCTCTGGTGCTTTGTCTTTTGGTTGTTTCTCCTGATGGTCTGCAGATGGCTTCTCCTGTTCGGTACTTCTAGGAGAAAGGGGAGGAAAAGGGAGGGGAGGGGAAGAAAGAAGAGAAGAGGAAAAGAGGGATAGAGCCAATCCCTAACCATGGACAATAGGTCCTACTAGTCTCATTGATCCAAGTTGAAACCAAATAACAATGTCAAAAAAGCACCAAAAGTCAGCTTGCTGAAGAAGAGGAAAGAAACATTTTTTTGAAAGCACCTATGATTCCATCTCTGTGGCAGTCTGTCTATATTCAGCTGTAAAAATAAATATTTGGAAAACCTGAATGCTGAATCTGAACAGTGTTTCTGGTACCAGAGGCTGGATTAACATTGATTTTTTTGCTCTAGGAAGCTGAGGTTGGAGGATCATTCATTTGAGGTCAGAAGTATGAGATAAGTCTGAGCAAAGCAAGACCCTGTCTCTTCTAAAAATAGAAAAAATTAGCTATGTGTAGTCCTCTAGCTCTCAAGTCCAGCTACTTGTGAAGCTGAGGCAGGATGATTGCTGACTGACCCACGGCACCATGGCCTGGGTGAGATTTGTCTCAAAAAAAAAAAAAAAACAAAAGTGAGGGGCTTTTCATGAGAGTATGTTGGCTGTCATTCAAAGGAATGACCTTCTCTAAAGAAGACAAGACAAATGGCTAACAAACATGAAAAAATGCTCCTTGTCCCTAGTAATTAGAGAAATGCTAATCAAAACCACGCTGAGGTATCATCTAACCCCAGTGAGAATGGCCTTCATTGGATCATTTGTGATACTTTATCACAAAGTCTCAAAACTGCAGATATTGGCATGGATGTGGAGAGAAGAAAATACTTTCACTCTTGGTGGGACTGCAAACTAATACAACCTTTGTGGAAGGCAGTATGGAGAACACTCAAAGAGCTCAAGCTAGACCTTCCATTTGATCTTGCAATCCATTGCTGGGCATCTACCAAGAAGAAAAAAAATTGTTTTATTGCAAGGACATTTGTACTAGACTCAGTACTTATTGAAGACTTAATGCAGCTCAATTTACAATCGCAAAAATGTGGAGACAACCTAAATGCCCACAAACTCAGGAATGAATTAACAAGCTGTAATATATGTATACCATGGAATACTATTCAGCCACTAATCAGGAATGAATTAACAAGCTGTAGTATATGTATACCATGGAAATACTATTCAGCCACTAAGAAAGATGGAGACTTTACATCCTTTGTATTAAAGTGGATGGATGTGGAACACATTCTTAGTAAAGCATCACAAGAATGGAGAAGCAAGAATCCTATGTATTCAATTCTGATATGAGGACAATTAAGATCCTAGTACATGGTGAGGGGTGGAAGATGGGGAGAGCTGAGAAGGATAGGGGTTGGGGAGCTCAAGGTATGTGGTGCAACTTTTGGGTGCAGGACACAAATATAAGAGGGTCCTTATCTAACAAAAGCAATCAATGTAACCTGGTTCTGAGTACTGTCAATGAATCCCCAACAATAAAAAAAAAAGAACTTGTTTTAAAATTGCACCTGAGGAATGCAAGTATTCAATGTACAGTTGTGTTCATTCTTTTTCTTTTTCTTAGAAACCTTGAAAGAAAGAGTGGGTTGATACTTTGACCCTTCCAGGAAAGGGGTAAGGAATCTGCAGAAGGTACGGTTTTTTAACAAGAAAACCTAGCACCCGTCCAGGACATCACACACAATAAAAACACGCCAAGTTGTCCCCTGATTTAGCAGATTGATGGTTCTAAAGACCTTCCATACTAAAACCTGAGTCCCCTAGTGGAGGTTTAGTTGAGGGATGTCTCCCTTCCTATCTTGCTTATTGAATTTGAAAAACTTCATAGGTTTTGCTGTCAGGGAAGTTACAGAAAAGAGAATTGCTATAGAAATTAATTAAAAGGAAAGAATGAAAAAAGTTTAAAGTGCAGCTAACATAAATGTAAACTAACTTTTTTAGTTCAACACACTGACAAAGACTAAATATACTTTCACTGAAAAATTGTGGGTGGTGGATTTTTTTATAAGATTTCTAACCTCAGAATTGTCCTAAGCACAATATAACACTATTACAGTAACTTAATGCTTTACTTTCACTAAGAGAAAAGAAATAATTCAAAGCTTTCTGAGTCTGTTTTCACAGTAATGGTAAAAACTGTTCATCTTTTTTTCATTACAAAGTAAATTGTCAGTGCATTTCTGCTATTAGGGTCAACTCAAGCGAAATTTGTGAGAATTTTTTTATGGTCACTGTCATTGTTGCAGGCACCTCTAAACATAGTACATAGTTCCAAATATCCAAGAATTTCACTGCAGAAAATCATAGAAATCTATGGACCTTACCAAGCTCTATCTCCTATGCGCTAGAGATTACTCATAGCTATCTCCTATGAGCTATGTGATTGTGTATGTACTTTCTGCTAGGTAACAATATGTGTTTATGGATTGTACTCAGCTGTAAATAAATTCATCATTAAATAATGATTCTTAAAACTATTATCCTAAGACCTAGAGGATATGTTGCTTTTCTGATAAAATGTAATGTCCTCATTGAAGCAAATATAGAATTTTCTCAGGGGTCCTCCAACAGCAACTTTCACAACAGATATTTTAGAAATATCCTAGTAGGGAGTCACTCGGGAGAAGATGGCAGCCTCAGCAGTGTCCGGGATCTCCCGGCAGGTGCGATGCTTCAGTACCTCTGTGGCTAGGCCATTCACCAAGCTTGTGCGGCCACCTGTTCAGATATATGGTGTTGAAGGTCGCTATGCCACTGCTCTTTATTCCGCTGCATCAAAACAGAATAAGCTGGAACAAGTAGAAAAGGAGTTGTTGAGAG